>AYEL01082366.1:0-86716 GCA_000484575.1 Olivierus martensii | reverse complement strand
ATTTTATTTTTTATTAGTTAATTTATTTTAACTAATTTTTAGCACTATTAATTTATAAACAGATTTACTGTTTTTATAAAAGTTTATTCTGAATATTTTGTAAATCTTGTTTACACAAGATTTTTAGATATTATACTGATTACATAATCAAATTATAAAATATTATTACTTAAAGCAAATTTTTATTGCATATTATTCTCCCAATAGATAAAGGGTGATGTATTAATTATGATAAATTATCGATATATATTCTTTTAATAATTAATTGTAGTAAATTTACAAAATTTTTAGAAGAAAAATTTTAATTTTTCATTAAAAAGTTTTTAAAAAAAAATTATAATTTGTCAAAAAATAACCTTTGAACTAAAGTTCAAAGATTATTTTTTCAAGTAACTACTGCAGATATAAATTAAACATTATTACTTTTTAAACATTTGTTTTCAGTAGATATATAGATAAAATGTAAAATGAAACTTCTTAATGTATTATGTTTAATAAATTTTCATTAATAACGTTTTTGCATGTTAAGAGTTTGATTTTTGTGAATTTAAGAAATAATTTATCAATTTAATATTATATATATATATATCAATTAACAATTTGTTTATAAATTGTTCTAAAATAAAAATCAAACAACTTGATTTTATCTAGACATAAAAACTATTAAGTGTGAATCTTTTATTAGAACATACAGTTACAGAAATAAAATTTATATTTATTTACTTTTCAAGATATAAAAAAAATGTTAAAAGAAAAATAGTTCAGTTTTTTAATTGTAGAATAAAAAAGTGCATTATTTAAGTGCAATATCTATAATAAAAAAATGTGCCATTTTTCTTTAAATCTATTTAGAATGTTGAATATATTTAATAGATTAGATTACTCTTCTATCAGATGTATTTAAGGATCATCATTCTGTTCATTGTAATTATAGATAGAATTACTAACCACAGTATCAGATCTCTTTTACTTGATGTTGCTCTATTAGAATAAGTAATCTTGCAACTATTTACTAGAAATTTCTGTATGATATATTATATATAGTGGAATCTCACACAACACAGGGATATATTCCACATTATAGGAAATCGCGTAATACAAGACATCCACTACTATCAGATGATTTTATGCAAATTTAAACTTGTCTCTGAGTTCCAGCATTGATCACATATTGCTAATGAGATGTGTGTTAATTTCAAATATGATTTTATTGTGAGCAGAATGTAAATTAACATGTTTTAAAGAAGGTTTCTTTTAATAAAGGATAAACAAAAACCAGAATACAGGTAACTAAATTTTAAAAATATTAATATACAAGTAAACCCCATATAACACGTACTCTGAATACACTGATTTCATATAACTCCATGAAATAGTTTTTAAAGTTGTCATGGAAACGGAGTAAACATTGTTTGGTTTTTATTACAAACAATGGATATAAGTAATAGTTAAGTAATGTTAAAAAATTTTTATCATACACATTATACAGGATTGTTTATAGCATTGTATGAATAACAATCACAATTTTTTGTTGTGTTATAGGAGAGTGCATTGTACAGGAGTTTACTGTACAGTTTAAGTTCCCAAGTTTGTGAATTTTTCAAATATAAAGTATCAAAAAAATTTAAAATATGAATCTTAATTGCAATAAATAAATGTTAAATATTCATACAAAGGCATTTCAAACCACACACATAACTATACAATATGATTGGGTTCATAGCAAAAACTCTGTCATCTACTATGAAATCAGAAAAATCAAAACAGTGACCAAAAAGTGGAAAGTGCATGATTTTATTGTGAGCAGAATGTAAATTAACTTGTTTTAAAGAAGGTTTCTTCCAAAAAGTGGAAAGTGCATGTTCTATATTACCTAGAGAAGGCTCTAGCGAGGTGGTGTAATGACAACATGCAAGGCTACAAGTTTACTGTGTCCTCACTGAAGGAGTTTATTGTTAGGCTCCAAGAGAAGGAACTGCTACCTGGAGAAACCTTTTTTTGTATACAATTTCAAGAACTTGTACCCCCGTCCATTAAGATTGAACCAGCGACCCTTCTACTATATAGGTTTCTGCTAGAAAGGCTTTGGTACACGGACTTTAATCCAGCAGATATCCGGAAGCTCTGTGATTTGGTATGCCATTCAGCCTTCTTCACATTTTTGGGCCTGTTTTTGAACAAACAAGGGAAGTTCCGATTGGCAGTCCTATGCCAGGTGTGATTGCCGAGCTGGTTCTTAGTCATAAAGAACTTTCCCTAGCATCGACGCTTGAAAATGAGTTTGCACTTTATGTGTGATATGTAGATGACATTTTTCTAATTTCAGCCTGCAGGAACTCGGCTGTGAGATTGAAGGAGAACCTTATGGATGACTCCCTAGGCATTCAATTGAACTTAGATCAAGTAAACGAAAAAAAGAGCGCATTTTCTCGATGTGGGAATTAGTGTTGGAAATTTAGGCTACTGTACAATGGTCTTTAAGAAGCCGACATTTAAAGCTATTTACATAAAGAAGGCTTCGTACGATCTGAAACAATATAAACTGGCAGCCTTCCAAGCTCTCTAGGAGAGCGTTGACACATTGCTCAACTAAATAGGCTAAGGAAGATGAAATAAAGATTGTTCTAAGGCAAGGCATTGAACATGGTTTCCGGGCCGGAAGCTTTCTGCGTGTGCTGCATGCAGAAGAGAAAAAACATGCTTCACGGTTGAGCAGCGGTGTGCAACCGGAGAAAACAGGATGTTTCTCAGCCCTACTCTATTGTACATCTGTGAAAAGGATTGTTGGAGAGGATTGGTGAATGGAGAATCACCTTTAAAAGGGCCAACACGATCTTTCAGTGCCTGCAGAACAACAAACCACCTATCCATCCCAGTTTAAGGTCTGGTGTTTACCGGATACTGGTTAAAAACCACACTCTGAACAGGGAGGAAGTGTACATTGGTTGGACTAGGCGAAATCTGTGCACTAGGATTAAGGAGCATCAGTGGGACATTAAAAATGGCAAAACCAACATAGCGCTTGGGACAAGAGTTTTTGAACATGACCTGTGTATAGACTGGCCAGGGGCCAAGGTCATCCAGAACTATAAAAAAGGTGTTATGGGACTTGTTGCGGAGTCGCTTTTATTTCGGATTGTACAAATTCAGCATACATTATTAACCATGGTGACTCTGTTACGATCTCCGATCTCTGTTACATCTCCGTATGGCTTTGGATAATGGACTGCAGTTAGCATGTGCTGTTGTACAGGTGGTGTTTTACATATTGTAATTATTATTATTTTTTATTTATGTTTTTATCGTTTTTAGTATAATTTTAGTTTTAACTTTGTGTGTGTCTGATAAATAATTAATTTGTTTAATGTAATTATAATTATTATTATTATTTATTTCTGTTTTATCATTTTTATTTTGTTTTATTTTTGCTTTTTTATGTTTCTGATAAATAATTGGTTTGTTTAGTGTAGTCTTTTGGTGTGAGTCGCTAGAACAGTTTCTCTGTAGTGGCAGGGCAATGATTTAACTCGTGTCATCATCGACCATCTGTGTTTTCTGACCTATGTAAACAAACTTAGATTGTAATTTTTTGGGTTAAGCCTGTGTTTTTACATGATGTAATTATAATTATTGTTTCTCTTGTTTTGTTTTTTTTTTAATTTGTACATTTTTGACAAGTAATCGTGTAATGTAACATTTTGGATGTATACACTAGAATTGATACTTTATCTTGTGCAGGGCAATAATTTAGCTCCTGTCACCAACCACCCATGTTTTTTGACATATGTAAACAAACCTGGAGAAATCTCCCAGCTCTCTGTATAGGAGTTGACATTAGCTGAAGAAGACCAGTGGGAATGATCGAAAACATTTCTTTAAGAAATAAAGGTTTTATTTCTGCATAGTGCTTTGTTTTTATTCTTTATAATGGATGGTGTTAATTGGTTTTGGCTCTGAACCTATTAGAAAAAATCTGTGACTGCAATTAAACATGAGCTCTAAGTTGTAAACTAGCATTTATAATGTGTCCCTCCAGTAGACAAATAATGATATTTAGTGTTCTATGAATGTTTGAAATTGCATTTTCATTGAATTTAGATTCTTTTATTATGTTTTCTTTGTTTTTTAATGAAATATACAATACCTTACTGTTTTTGATTAATGCTTGTATGAATTATTGTGGTTAATACGAGGCATGTTTTTTAAGTAAGTACTGTTTTGAAATTCCGCCACTGCAACGCTGCAGTCGGTGTCCCGCGCATGCGCACTGTGTACCTACATCTGTTGGCAAGCCACAGATGCCATTGCGGCAACAATCGATCATTTACTTATTTGCTTTTGCGTATTTAAAATGCCTCTGCCGATTGAGAATCCCGCCGACTGTGAAATACATGCTGTTATTCGCTTTCTTAGTGCTAAAGGTGTGAAAGCAGTTGAAATTCACCGTCAGATTTGTGAAGTGCACGGACAAAACATTATAAGTGATGGAATGGTACGCAAATGGGTAAGAGCTTTCAAAGATGGCCGAAAGAATGTTCATGACAAGAAACGGAGTGGGCGACCCTCAGTGATCACTGACGATTTGATGCAGAAAGTCGATGAAAAAGTGACAGAGAACAGATGCTTCACGATTTCTTCGTTATCAGAGGTGTTCCCTTAAGTTTCAAGAAGTGTTATCTACGAAATTGTTACCGAAAGCTTAAACTATCGAAAATTGTGCTCATGTTGGGTACCAAAAATGTTGACTGAGGCGCATAAAAACAAATGTTTAGGCAGCGCCTTGACTTTTCTTGAGCATTACAATGTTGAAGGTGACGATTATTTAAGCCAAATTGTCACAGGCGATGAAACATGGGTGGCCTACGTTACACCAGAAACAAAACAACAATTCATGGAATGGCGGCATTCAACATTGCTCAAGAAAGTGAAGTTTAAGCAGACAATTTCAACCTGGAAAATCATGTGTACCATGTTTTGGGACAGGAAGGGGGTGTTGCTTGTTGATTTTTTGCCTCGTGGTGACAATAAATTCCAAAACATATTGTGAGACCTTAAAAAAACTGTGCCATGCAATTCAAAACAAAAGGTGCAGCATGCTGAGTAAAGGGATCGTTTTGCTGCATGACAATGCCCGTCCACATGCGGCCAATTGAACTCAAGATCTCATTGCATCATTTGACTGGGAACAATTTGATCATCTTCCATACAGCCCTGATCTAGCACCCAGTGACTATCAGTGTTTTTGCAACTGAAGAAGCATCTTGGAAGTCAGTGCCACGATGACGACGATAGCCTCAAAACGGCCATGTTGCAGTGGCTGTCAAATCAGGCGACAAACTTCTATGACGACGGAATACAAAAGCTTGTTGTTTGATATTATAAGTGCCTTAATATTGGTGGCAATTATGTGGAAAAGTAGATAAAAGTGTGGTCTTTCATGTAAAAATAAAATTGTTACAAAAAGTTTACTTGTTTTTTTTACATATCAAAATGGTACTTACTTAAAAAAACACGCCTCGTATTTTCTTGCAAAGACTTTATGAAAATATTTTTACTTTATGAAAATACTAATTACTGTAAGTATTGACTTTTGGAGATATTTTAAGTTTTTATGTTGTTTTCTAATCAAAGACTAGTAAATAGCATTGCCATATTACATCCCTGTGTAACTATAATTCACTTTTCAACAATCAGCAATTACTAAATGACAAGACATTCCACTGCCTACTACCTATACCCTGATAGAATCAACTGGAAAGTTGAAGGATGGGTTTAACAAACTGCTTGGACTCTCCTCCTGAAAAATCTGAAATTGTGAAGCTTGAAATTGGGTCCTCTAAGGTTGCAAGTACATATTTGAAAGATGAAGATTTATGGGCTGGACCCAGCTTTCTCTTAATGCATGTGTAGATATATTAGATCTGGAATTGCTCCTGGATATTCTTTTTAAACTACATAGCATATTGATTTGTATGAATGGAAGTTTTTATCATGTTTCCTTCTGGCAACCAGCTTTTTCATTATCTCTCTAAATAAATTGCATTATTTAAATTGATTAATTAAAACATTAATTATAAAAATAACAAAATTTTTATAATTAAGTTAATTGTTAATAATTTTTATAATTAGACTATATTTGAACATATTTCAATGAAAATGATTACCATTTTTGGGCTCAGAGAGCCATTATAATTTTTTTAATGGAAATTAATGGCAATTTAAACCTCAGTTTATGAGCATTTTCCAGAAACACTACTCTCATAAGCCCATGTTAAAGTGTATTTATAAACTGTCAAAGGTTTGTATAGTATAACAATACCTCCCATAGTCCAGTTAATTGGTTCCTCTTTCTTCCCAGACTAATTGAAACTGGACTATTTGAGGTACGTAACCTTAATGGGAAAAAAATTATAATTGGTTCCAAGAAATTTTTGATTTGCTCATATGTTTTTTTCAACAGTAATCGAAGCTATAACAAACTGCTTAAACTTTTGTCTCAAAAGTCCAAAGTTCACAAAAAAGCACTTAAAGGTGTAGTATAAAGGTATAAACTTTATTATACAAATATTTACAATTTAAAAAATATTTTTTTTTTTAATCATAAATTCTTACATTAATAATTATTTCAAATGCATTAAACATTAAAATCTTTTATAAAGATTTATAATAGACAGAAGGGGACAGAAAGTGGATCCGAGCCCGTAAAGACAAATAGATAAAGAGGGCTCGCCCAGCAGGTGAATGCATTCGCTTTCTCCAAATTGGCCACTCGGCGCCATTAAAAACCCAGAGCGGTGCTCTGTGTAAAGGTGGATTCCCACATGAACTGGGCTGCCGCGAGTTGATGAGTCGGCGCCATTAAAAACCCAGAGCGGTGCTCTGTGTAAAGGTGGATTCCCACTTGAACTGGGCTGCCGCGAGTTGATGAGTCGCAAACCCCAATATGCCCAGTATTCGTTCCCATTCAATGATTCAATTAAGCGTTTGCGATAAACAACTGTGCCCAGTATTCGTTCCCATTCAATGATTCAATTAAGCGTTTGCGGTATAGAACTGACGACATTGCATAGAGGCAGGCAGTATAAACGCTGTTCAGATAAATTTGGCAACACTGGAGCAGCTGCCTGCTTGTCTCAGCTCGTCATAGTGGCTATTCCAATTATATATAGGTAGTAAGTAGCAAGCACACTTACATTTCATATTTATTCTAAAAAAATAAAGCAAATTAAAAATTTTTTATTAACAATTACAATCCGGACTACAGTGAAACCCAGACTATTTGAAACTGGACTATGCAAGGTATTGCTGTATATCATATACAGATAGTCTTTGACTTATGATCACTCATATTTATGAGGGTGATATAATCATTAAATTCTATGATATTCAATGCAATCCATAGGTTTAAATCCTTAACCAATGATCTAATTAATGGAAAGTGCCCTTTTTGTGTGTGATTCTTGTAGTTTCATATTCTTTATGTTAAGATAATGTATAGTATCCTACCAAACATTAATAGTGAAAAATCCACAAATTTTGGCCATTAACAACTTATGACTGCTCTGACTTATTGTGCAGGGTTTGAACCAAATTCTGTCTTAAGTCATGGACTACTTATATAGTTAATATTACAAGTTTGTCATACCTGATGATAAAAATTTCTGCATAAGTACTATAGGATCTGATTTGTTTTTGTAATTTAGTTGTTTAGTAAAGATTTTTAATTATTTTAAATTTGATATTTGTCTGTCTCATATTATATGGTAAATATATCAAAAAAAAATATTTTTTTTTATTTATAAAAATTTAAAAATTAATTTTCTTTTCATCGCATTAAACGGCAGTCAAATTAAAAAAGAAGATAAAACGCAATTTAATATAATTTCTAAAATGATAGTCGTGGAAAAAAAAAAAAGAAAAACTAATTTTTTTTCACCGATTCTACTCTCTAAAAATTGTTTTCTGTCAGAATGAGTTATAAAATAAATCCATTACGGCTTCATATCCCCACTGATCGAATTAAAGATCGATCATTGGGAGTTAATCTAGGAATTCAGTGATTAATCTTATAGCAGACAACATAACAGCAAGCAGAAGTAATCAATTTTGGGCAGTTTTACATTGATGAGTGTCTTTTTTTAGTGCGGTTTAGATGCCCAAGTTGATGATAAGATCAACTAAACTATAAATATATTTGTTTCTTGCAAGCTTAATTAAATATTAAACTTACTCTGCTATCTCCAAGCAAACAAATACATCTACAATATAAACCGAACAATTGCTGTTTGGAAGATAATCATCAAGAGGAATGTAACAAATTTCAACTTTTCTAAAAATTAATTTATTTTGCGCATCTTTCTGAATCATTAATTTTATTTTCGGTCGACTTCATTAAAATTAAATCAAATATAAAAGAAAATAAGTTTGGTTTATGGAAAAGATCCAAAATAATTTATTTTGTCTTTGATAAACGTTCGTATAAATGACAATAAAACGTATTGTTACAGATGGAGATGGAATTCCAACTATTGGAGAAGATGTAGTAGATATACATAAATATCAAAACCACTAAGAAAATTCTTCTCTCTTCCCTATGGTAAGTAGACTTAAAAATTCAAAACTAATAACACAATTCTTCTTTATGATATATAGTACTGTATACTTAAAAATTCAAAACAAAATAAGACAATTCCTCTTCATGATATATGGTAAGTATGCTAAAAATCAAAACTAATAACACAATTCTTCCTGATATATGGCAAATGCTGTATACTTAAAAATCAAAATTAGTAACAAAATTCTTCTTCCTGATCTATGATAAACGTCTTAAAAAATCAAAAAATGTTTCACAAAATTAATCTCTGTTAAACAAAATTCGATCTACATTAAAATATACTCAAAAAATTAAAAATAATAAAAAACACTTTCTCATCTATGGTAAATATACTTAAATATTAAAAAATATATCTTGTAAATATACAGAAAATTATAAATGGTAATTATACTAAAAATTTAAAAAAATAATAAATAGTAAGTATACTAAAAATTTAAAAAATGACAATTGGTAAGTATACTAAAAAATCTAAAATGAAAAAATTAGTAAGTGTGCTAAAAAAAATCACAACTAATAATACAATTCTTCCTGATATAAGGCAAATATACTTAAAAATTCAAAACTATTTCACAAAATTTTGTTAAATAAAATTCGATTTGTGTTAAATATATTAAAAACTCAAAAATAATAAAATTTATCATCCTCATCTCTGGTACCGTATATTTAAAAAAAATCAAAATTCATTTCCGCGATTTTGTTCCATGTTTCTTTCAGGAGAAAGTTTTGCGTAATTAAGTACAATTAAGCAATCTTTCCAGTATAGTTCTCATTTATTTCCATCCTGTTAAATTCCCTCTCCTAGGAGAAAAAAAAAAAAGATGTGCCAAAATGGTTCGCTTCTGGCCACTACCAGAAACACATCAAATATTAACCAGTGGGCAGAAGCAAATAGCAAACAGACTATAGCTTCTGCCAAACTGTTCCATCTGTACGAATCCGGTGTTAATCACCCAGACGACATCCTACCGTCTCTGGCACTCTAGTGAATTGAATTTAATGGCTGTTCTCCGTTACGTCTGAGAAGGGAAAATAGCAATTACTCCGCAGAAATGTCTCCCTCCGGTTACCTAGCAACCGTTGCTAGGATATCTTATGGCTAATGGATGAGTTTCTCGCTCGGTTAGTTTCTCTGTAGTCTTGGAAGTTGCTCCTTAACCTGAAGTTGTTTTTATATATATAATTACTTAAAACGGCTTCCTGTGTTGCCAATGCTTGGCTAGTCTGCCAGTCAGTTGTCTAATCAGTTGATACAAGCGAAAATTTTCGCACCAATTAGCAAAACATGTGTAGTACTTTGTTGTTCATCTTGCGATAGCATTTAATAAGGTAAATCTACTCTCTGTAACACTCTCACCATGCTTCTCCTTAAAAGCTGAAATTTTCTATATCTGCCAAATTAATACGTTAATTTAATTCTGCGAAACTATAATATGACGTTATCTCTTACAGTAATGCTATTGTAGCATTAGATAAATTATTTAGAAAAGCAACTGCCTTTTCTGTTGTTGCTAGAGTTCTCTATAGTACTATTGTGATAACTGGAATTATTCTGGTGAATAATTATATTTGATAATGAATTATGGTATATTTTACAATTATCTAAGTTAATGTTGTAAGCATTATACATTTCTTAGTCATTAAATCAAGATTTTTCCTATTTGTTTAAGTCTTTTATTAAAAATTATCTACTTTTTCATATACCGTAAACTGGAGTGACTTAGGCCCATTAGGGTGGCTTTGGCCCAATTTTCGAAACGTGTTTCTGTTTTAAATTTATCACCAATTTTTAAAGATGTTTTTTGTTACATCTTTAAAAATTGGTGATAAATTTAAAACAGAAATACGTTTCCAAAATTGGGCCAAAGCCACCCTAATGGGCCTAAGTCACCCCAGTTTACGGCATATATTTTGTATTGCTTAACTGCTGTGCTACCTCTGAATGCTCTTTTAAAAATTATTTTATCATCACTCTTAATATTTTTCCTGAGTTACTTTGTATTAAATATATCCAGGGACTTTCAGAGAAAATCGAGACATGGGGCAATTAATATTTTTGGGGCTCTTTAAAAAAAAAAAAAAAAAAAAAAAAAAAAAAAAAAAAAAAAAAAAAAAAAAAAAAAAAAAAAAAAAAAAAAAAAAAAAAAAAAAAAAAAAAAAAAAAAAAAAAAAAAAAAAAAAAAAAAAAAAAAAAAAAAAAAAAAAAAAAAAAAAAAAAAAAAAAAAAAAAAAAAAAAAAAAAAAAAAAAAAAAAAAAAAAAAAAAAAAAAAAAAAAAAAAAAAAAAAAAAAAAAAAAAAAAAAAAAAAAAAAAAAAAAAAAAAAAAAAAAAAAAAAAAAAAAAAAAAAAAAAAAAAAAAAAAAAAAAAAAAAAAAAAAAAAAAAAAAAAAAAAAAAAAAAAAAAAAAAAAAAAAAAAAAAAAAAAAAAAAAAAAAAAAAAAAAAAAAAAAAAAAAAAAAAAAAAAAAAAAAAAAAAAAAAAAAAAAAAAAAAAAAAAAAAAAAAAAAAAAAAAAAAAAAAAAAAAAAGACAAAATTGACAAATATACAGTGGTAAATGTTCAAGAAAAGCAAAAACACTGATAGAGAACTTCAAATTTTCACAAACACTGAAGCTCGAACAGTATAAAATATACAAATATATTTTTCTAACATATTGAGTTATCAATTGAGGCCCCTAAAATCGTGAGGCCCGGGCAGCCGCCTCTTTCCCCCCACTCCTGATAGCCACTGAACATATCTATATACGATGCTGCTTTAGTAATAAATGCAAGTTAGTAATAGGAAATAAACTATCATGATATCTGAGACCTTATACTCCAATAATAGCATATTAAAAAATAGAAAAGATAGTTGTAGCAGTTTAAATTTTTAAAGTTTTCTTTCAGCATAAAAAAATAAATCTGGATATTAAAATTATTCCAAATTTATCCTTTGAATCACAATAATATTCAAAGAATAATTTTAAAAAATTCACATTCATCCCTTTGATAGAAACATTTAAACTTTATCAAAAGATATTTTCATTTTAATGTACAAAATATTTAAGAATGGTAGTATAAAAATGACGTAACAAACATCTCATTATACATAGATAGCATTTCATGATAATAGTACAATAATATACTCATCTAGTATATTGTCGTAAAGTAATGCTACTTTATTACTACACCAAACAATATCTACTTGAATAAGATTTAAACCATTAAATATTTTTGAAGAATTATTTTATTTATTTACTAACAAAACATATTCACTTATCATAATGTTACTATATCACTAAAATTGATGAAACATGTTGTCGTTTTGTTTTTCTCTTTTATTCAATTTCCAAAAACGTATAAAAATTCCATGCTGCAATAGCATTATTATTATTCATCTAGTAGATAGCAATCTGAAATTTTTTTTTTACATTATAAACATCAGTTCGAAATACTATTATTAAATCAGGTAGAAATTTATAAATTGCCACGACGCGATTATGATGCTATTAGCGTTTCGCTGTAGTAGTAAATTTTCCCAAATATCACAGAAAAAAAAAATAATAAACCGTAATTATTGTATTAAGGATAAGAGATATTTTTTTAACTATTTTTTTTTCCAAAACAATAAGCCGAGAAATGAGAAGGAAAAAAATAATAATAACGAGCTTGCACTGCTACAATAGCAATATCTACCTTTATGTGCTATTTTCCACCAATATAAAATTTAATAACGTCAGTAACATTTTAATGTTCAACTAAAAAATTGCTGAAAAAAGACTAAATTTAATTTAAAATTTCTAATGTTGTTGTTGTTATTGCTATTGTTGTTGTTTTATTTTTGTTGTAACTGCTGCTGTAGATTTTATTTTAAAAATGCCGTTAGTAATTTATAAAAATTTAAAAAAAAAAAAGAAAATTTGATTAATTTATTAATTACAAAATCAATTATCGATAAAAAGAAAAAGAAATATGTCAAATCATTAAACGCTTGATATTTTGTTCATGTAGCAGCATTCAAACTTTAGTAGCATTAGTTGCAACGTTATCTATATGTTTTTTTTTTGTAATTTGCTTTGCATTATTAAATTTATTTTGAAATTTTCTCAGCTTAAATTTTTGTTATAAGAAGTTATACAGAAGTTCTGCATCCTGAGGATGGAGATCAGTTGGAGTAATTCTCCGTCCACAGTAAATCATAATTTAGGGGTTTCCGGGAAATGTTATTAAATTTAGCTAATTTGTGCTAACAGTTCTATTATATAATAGCATAAGTCACCCTAGTCTAAAATAAAATCTTAAATTGTATGCATAAATTTCGCGATAAAGTATAAACCATCGAGTTCTGTCTGAATCTGGTTATTGATGGAAACTTTTTGCTTAAATAATTAATATTTACGACATGATTGAATGAAAATAAGTATTAAGATGGCATAAATATGTGAAACCTCTTAGTAAACAACAGGAAAAATATTAAAAAAATTAATTGGATTCTTTGTACATTAAACTATATAAATGAGTTCCTTATTAAAATTATTTTCGGTTACATATGAATGATAGGATAATTACAATCTAATTTATATTTATAAATTATCTTAAATTCCTTTAAAAGTTTAATTATAAACAAATTAACAAAATAAAATTAAATGCCAAATATAAATACGCATCTGTACTTCACTGCACCACTTCTAGCCATAAGGAGAAGCACGCTTTACATTTCTTTTATTTTTCTATATAGAGTGAAATGTAATTATACTTTAATTATTTTTGCAACTTTTATAAGTTGTTTTAGCTTTATCGATATATTTTGTTATCCATCAAGCAGAATGGAGGGTTATAAGGCTGAGTTGATAACGAAAGACAATCATATGAGGGCAAAAAGGATCGTTTCAGATCATCCAAGTAGAAGGGGCGATCAAGCGTATTGATGTAATCGTTGTGTTACAATTAAGTCTTTCCCAAAGACTCGATCTATCGATTTACAACCAAAGCCGATCAATGAGACAAACTAAACTTATCTCCTAATAATTATAGAGTTAAGTTCAAAATAAAGTTTTAAAAGATAAACTGAAATAGAAGAAGAAAATAAGAAATCATCTCTAGAAAGAGAAATAATTCGCAGAAATTCTATAAAAGAAGTGAATTAAAATCTAATTTTGTATAATATTTAATTCTATTAAATTTTGCTGATGATAATCAGCAGGAATTATATTAATTTTCACGATAATTTCATTTTGTTTACAAAATTATTTACATTAAAATTTTTCACGATTTTGATATCATTTTATACAATTTAGTTATTTTATATAGTCAAAAATGGTTTACATCATTTCTGTTTACATCAAAAACCACACGAAAATTTCGAACAACGAATGTTTTATATTAAATATATTTTGGCATTCCGGAGATTTCTTTAAAGAGTTATGAAATGCGATACGGACAATTCCCATCTCTATACAAAGTTATAGAATTTTAAAATAAAATCTGACAACCTAATTTTAACCACTGAAAAATTCATAAAACACGAAATCTCACAAAGAAAAAAAAATTTATATATTTTATTCAAAATCTCATTTAGTAAATTTCATTACTACGGAGAAGAAGAAAAAAAAAAGGCAAAAATTAGACTATTTTGGAAGAGACTGAGAAAGAAAGAGACATACACATACACAATTTAATCGATTGGTGATGTTAGTACCAATGTAATTTTCCTAAGAAAGTACTAAGATGATACGTGAGGAGAATTTTATACTGTTGCAGATAAATTAGAGTTCTCTTCATCCAGGGAGGAAAATGAAGAAAAAAAAACCTATTAAACTCCTATTCTCCGTATAAAAAAGCTTACTATCCTAGAAAATATATTCAAAAATAAGTAAAATTACCTCACAAAAAAAAATAATAATTTTGGTTTATAACCTAAGGATAAAACCTTGTTTGTAAAAAAATTAAAAGAGATTTGTCTTTTCGTAATTTAGTTTACCTTTCTTTTTTTGGTTTTCTCTGTTGCTCATGAATTAAATATGATTCTAAATAAATGTCCAAATTGGATTAATTTTGTCTCTAGTTCGAAGGAAGATTTTTGTGGTCGGTGACATAAAAAGTTGATTGAAGTATAATGTTTACGAATTCTCTTTTATACAGTTCCGTAAAACTAAAAAGTTTATAGATCTAAATGATAAGGATTTATGTTAATTACGTTATCGTGTTTTATTCTAGATAATTTTCCAAAATAAACAGAAAACTCTGTTTATCTTTTACATTAAGTTAAAAAAAATACAGTTAAAAATCAATGCAAATTTGACTATATTTTCTAATACAAAATATAAAATATATTTATTTTTTTCCTCTATAAAATTTTTCTTTGGAAAAATAAGGAATATTCCAAAGTAAATTAAACTTATTCCTCTTTTGTTTTGTTCTTGATCTTCTGTAGCATTTGGTAAATCAATTGAAATAGTTAATTTAACAAAATTAAAATAAATTCTGTTAAGTGAAGTAGTTCGACAATCAATTAATGAAATACCCTGACAAAATAATCTTATAATTTTGATTCTTTTTCTTACTTTTAATTAATTTTGTAGTAAATTTATTTAAAACTATTAAATGTAAGTACCGTTACAGTATTTAGACCTATTTAAATAATTCATGGAATCTTAGAAAACGATATTTATTTTAATTCCCACATCAAAAGAATACTTAGATACGAACTTTTACAGATTATGAAAACAATGGTATGTAAATGCAGTTGAGTTTCGATTATTCTATGAGAATTTGTTTTATTTCACATAATAAGCGAAACGTATTTGGTTTGATAGGTCAAAAAGAGTAACATTTAATAATGTATTTTTATTAATTTAAAAATGTGAATATAGTTGCAAGATAGTATTTTGCTTTGGTACGTCAAAAAAAAAAAAAACAAAAAAGATGCATGTGAATTAGGAAAATATTGTTTTAACAGCTTAGAAAGATGAATGTGATGCAAGAAAATATTTCGTTTTAGTATCTTAAAAACATGCATGTTTTCCAAGAGAATATTATGTTTTAATACCTCAAAAAAGGAACATGTCGTGCAAAGAAAGTATTTTTAGTATCTCAGAAATATGTAGATGATACAAGGAAGTATTTTGTTTTAATATCACAGAAAGATGTCGATGATGCAAGATACTATTTAGATTTAATATCACAGAAAGATGTGGATGATGCAAGAAATTATTTTGTTTTAGTTTCTCAGAAAGATGTAGATGATTCAAGAAGGTATTTTGATTTAATACCAAAGAAAGATGTAGATGATGCAAGAAGGTATTTTGTTTTAATACCAAAGAAAGATGCAGATGATGCAATAAAGTATTTTGATTTAATACCAAAGAAAGATGTAGATGATGCAAGAAGGTATTTTGTTTTAATACCAAAGAAAGATGTAGATGATTGCAATAAAGTATTTTGATTTAATACCAAAAAAAGATGTAGATGATGCAAGAAGGTATTTTGTTTTAGTATCTCAGAAAGATGATGATGATATAAGAAATTACTTTTTTTAGTGCTTAAAAAATGAATATGAAGTAATAAAATAGTGTTTTTGGAACTTCAAAATTGGTGGTGTGATGCGAGAAAATAATTTTTTTTTATTATTTATGTGCTAGAAAAATATACTTCGAATTCATTTAACATTTCATTTAATTTTTTAAAAATGTAAATATAATTTATTAAACAGAAAAAAAATAATAATAATTCGGAAGCATAAAATGCATCCAAAATAATTTCAGTTAAAATTTAGCACCATATAGATAAAAGAAAAAATTATCATCTATCTATATTACAATAATTCCTGTCAGTTTTATATTATTTAAAAATTAGTTACAAAATATTTAAATACAATTTTTAAGCATCCGCCTAGAGAATAGCTATTAAAATTTATTAAAATTCCAAAAATAACAGCATTAATATGGTATTTTACTATTCTTATCTAACATCATGTCAAAAATCCAAATAGAGGATTTAAAAAAACGAGCTAACTTTATAGTAAGATTTATGAAATCCAAGAAACGATCTACAACGATTCCGAATAAAATTATAGAATCAAGTAAATCCAATAAAAGCAATTTATTTTCCATTCTTTAACGAAAAAGCAGGCAAAAAGAAGAGTCGAATTGTAAAAGAAAACACAACAAAAATCCTTTTTTAATGAGCTCAGTTTTCGTTTCGGTCTTAACCAAGTGAACAATGCAGAAAGCGTATTTTTTTTTTTTCTTTTTCTTTTCTCTTCTGCTTTCTTATCCGTTTTCTATCTTAACTATTCTAGTATTGGATTGTTTAAAATTTATGATATCTTTTAAAATTTAGTCTTCAAAAAGTAATCAGTCAAGCAGTAAAGAAGACGAAAGAGGAAAAAAAAAATTATTGATAAAATGTACAGTCTTTTTGGTCGATCTTTTCCTTGTTCTAATCTCGTTTTCCAGCATAACACAAAGTTGTATTATGTGGAAGAAGGAAAACCCTGAAACCAATTTCCGAGTTTCCACGGAAATCAATCGTTTCGGATTGGAGAAAGAGTTAGTTCTATGCGTTCCGATCCCGTTCTTCTTAACAAGGTAACGAAACGGAGCGTAGAAGTATTCAGTAAAGAAAATTCGATGATCCATAAGAATGACTTTTCTTTGATTCATAATTTATTCGTCTCCCCGATGTCTTTTGACGTTTAAATTTTACCTTTTTAGGAAGCGATTTACAGTTTTTATCTGACTTAATGCTCTCAATTGGTCCATTCGAATTTGAATTGACTAATCGTAAAATGTGGGCGTTGACTGTAGACGAAATTTTCATAATTTCACTAAAAGTTCCGGAAAATAAAATATTATATAAAGTTGCATGCAATATTTTACTTTATTTCTTTCTGATTTTATATAAAATCGATATAAAAAAAAATTATATCCTGCTTAAAATACCATAACTAAATTATCTACGATTTCTCCATTATAAAAACGCAAAATTTTGTTTATGTTTGGATATCTGCATGCCAAAACATGTTTTGTAAACATATTAATATAGATTTATATCCAAATTTAAATATTAAATCTATGATAACTTTTAATATTTTGAGCATCTGCACTATTATTATTTTTCTTTGAGAAATAACAATAAGCCATGCTGTAATAGAGTTCTGCAACGCAATAATAGGTTACAATATAATTAATAAAACAGTATAATAACGAGTTGTGACGTAATAATCGAAACGTGACATAACAATATAAAATGAGGTAATAATTGATATTATACTATATACTAAATTTCGAACAGTTTTTTTTTTTCTTTCTCTTCGCTACAGATATGGCCACTTCTTAAAAAATAACAACAATATGTCTTATTTTAAGAATCATCTCATAAATTTTTATTTTCTCTACATTTAATCCTTGTAAAAGCAAATGCTTACTGAAAAAGGAAATCAATCAACAATCCTTTAAACAGTTAATGGGCTTGTCTGCACTGGAACTAAGATTTTATATCAATAAAATAAGAAATTTTCTCTAAATTTTATAGATTAGACAGTTTTTTTTTTTCTTTCTCTTCGCTACAGATATGGCCACTTCTTAAAAAATAACAATATGTCTTATTTTAAGAATCATTTCATAAATTTTTATTTTCTCTGCATTTAATCCTTCTAAAAGCACATAATATAATTTACTGTCGTAAGAGAAGTTAGTGAAGCATATCCATAACTCTGACTTCGGTTCAAGAAAAATGGAAAATAGAGAAAAATGTGGGATATGCAAAATCCGAATAATTCATTTTAAAATATATGTATGTAAGTTATTAATACCGAGAAGAAGCAGCAAAAATATCAAATTTGCAAAATGTTTCCGTGTTACGGCCGATTTTTTTTTTTTTTAAAGAAAAACTTATCTCGAAACTAATTAAAATTATTAGATTTTTTTTTGCAAGGAAACTTATGAAATATTCATAATTTTCAAGCAGGAAATTTTTGAAATCAAGACATGAAATGTACGATTCGTTGTAAGTTTTGAAAACATTTTTATTTGACAAAAATTCTCAAAATGAATTTTTTTTTTTTTTTTTTTTTTTTTTTTTTTTCTTTAAATGTATTGCTATTGTTTATTTTTAATTTTTTTTTTTTTTTTTTGCCCAATTTGACTCTATCTTCAATGATGCCATTTTTTTCTTTAGTCAAATTCTCTTCTCTGCTTTTATAAATATAATTTTCTTTTTTAATTTTTGATAGAAACTTACTAAAACTTTATATCAGTAAAGGTGTTGTGTACGAAAAATATGCTTAAATAATGGACATGGAAATATTTACTACACGTGTAAACCGGAAGATTTAGCTTATTGGATAAAGATGTTACCATCCTAGGAGAGAGAAAAAATGAATTTTGGGTCCAAATTATTGCCTGTTATGCTAAAGAATGTCTTCTACTATATAGCCAACGCTACCCAAGAGACTGATAACGTCAGCTCTTGTTATTCAGCACCTTACTTCACTTTCTATGGACTGTCGCTTTTTATTTAGGAGTTGTAGCAAAGGAGTTGTCGCCTAGAGACCGAATGGAAAATTTTCTCCTTCCTTTCGAATACTCTACCCCAACAAATAAAACTCATCATTTCATTCAATTCTCCAACTATGTGAATTGGTATCATCAACTTCTTTATTTTGGAACAGAAGCCATCTTATTCTCGATATTCTCTTTTGGAAGGGGGGAGAAAACCGAAAAAACAAAAGATTACCGAAAGGAAAAGAAATATTTTTCTACCATATAATAGAAAATTTTACATAAATTTTATTTTTTACGATTAATCTTGTTAAAACCCTTTGACAAGTAAGCCAAAAAACGGTTGCAACGAGTGTGAAATGGTTGTTCATAAAATTTATATTCATCTCAGATTTTGTTACGATTTAATAAATTACCATTAAGCATATTCTAATTATTTTTTTTTCCTGAGAAAAATTTAAAAGTTTACAATATTTGCATATAAAAAAATTTTAATTATTTTCAATTATAAGTCCATTTAATTTGTTATTTTTTAAATGACGTTTACATTAAAAAAAATCTTTTCTAATTACATCATTTTCTCTAATTTACTTTAATAAAATTAATTAAATATCTAAGTTAAAAGACAAATTTAGAACGAATACATACAGAGTTAATACAGGTATGAGTGTATATGGCCGTTACATTAAAATTTAATTATCTAATTTATCTGACGTAAAATTATTTTTAGAAGGAAAAAAAACAGGAGACTAAAATAATACAGATTCTGATTGATTTATTTTTTTCGTTTGTAATTAGATAATGCTTTAAAGCGAATTTATATATACATATATTTTTTTTAATATTAAACTGAAGTTGATGTAGCATCATCTAATTTTTTTTTAAGTTCAATTAAATTAATACGATTTTTAAAAAAACACTGTTTAAAAATTGAATTGCTATAAAATGAGCAGTTGTTTAGTACCAAGTTACAGTTAGGAAATTTGCCTTTAATGACGTAAAATTGTAATTTTTGTACATTTTAAAACATTTACTTTTCTCGAATAGAAAGAAGACGTTTTATCCTTTTTATGACGTTAAAAGTTCTCCATGTTTTCGAATTTTCGTGATTACTTTTGCTTGCTTTCGAATATTTTTAGCTCTTGAAACTCTGTTAAAACAAGAAAAGATGTGGTTCTCTTTAAAAATTTGATTAAATGTCCATATGGATTGTTAGGATTGTTATGCAGGCAAGTTCTCTTAGCGTGTATTGCAGTGAAGACTTCTTATATTGCACTTTTAAAAATATTAAAAGATATATTTTGTTACAGATCAGTTATATTTACGAAAAGCTAAAAAAAAAAAATAATGACAAATTTTGAAAAGAATATTCATTTTTAAGAAATAAATAAAAAATATTCATGCATTTAATTAGTGCTAAAAATAAACTTTAAAGTTTCTACTTAAACTATATATTTTAATGTAATTTAAACAGCATATTTTAACAAAATAAATTTTTTATGTGATATTTTTGTTATTGATTATCTAATTATACATATTTTAAAGTTTTTAAAATAAATTTTTCTCTTTCTCTCTAGCTCTTTCTCTTGGGATACACAATAGACTATTCGTCTCTAACCAAATAGAATATTTCTAATATATGAAACTTTATCCTTTTGAAAAGGAATTTCTTTAAAAAAAAAAAACGAGAAAAAAATTATTTTGATTCATGGCATTATTCTCTCAAAGAACGAAAAAAAGCAGGACAGACATACTTATTTTGTATTCGATTGAAAATTCGATTATTGCCTTATAACGATAAAAAAAGGGAGCATAGAAGGCCGCCGATCATCCTGCAGACGTTTTAAACCACACTTTTAAGGTAGTAGAAAGCCGCAGTATAGAAATACAATAGAATGCCACCAATCTGGTATCAGTTGGCGAGAATCCAGATGACAGAGATGGATGATGGAAGTAGAGAGTCAATCCTGGCAAGTAGGTGACCGATTGCTTGCATGTAGCAACTAGACAACTGTCTAACAACAAAAGTGACAGCCTGATGTCCTTTTATACTATTTGTTGTACGGAGTAGCAAAGGATTGGTCTCCCGGCTTACAATCTATCTTTGCTTAATTAACATCCCGAGTTTGATAAAGAGTTTATTCTTCTCTACAAAATTTCAAAATTTCTACGGTCGTTACGCTCTGTGAACTCTTCTCAAGAGTGATCTTTCAAAATCTTAAAATGCCAACTCGTCACACGTAAAAATTTTATATAATTTTTTTTCAAAATTTCTACGGTCGTTACGCTCTGTGAACTCTTCTCAAGAGTGATCTTTCAAAATCTTCGAAAAATGCCAACTCGTCACACGTAAAAATTTTATATAATTTTTTTTTCCTATTTCTCTATTTTGCTACCATTTTATCTTAGAAAGTTTTCTCATATATATAAATGAATTTTTATGTAAATTTATAATAAATATACAAATATTTCTCAGTAAACCAGTCGGAAATAGTCTGCTGATACAAAATAATTAAACAAATGGATACTTTTAACATTTTTGCACGTATTGTAGCGGCTTGTAAACAATTCGGACATCTCTGAAATAATTAAAATAATCGGATGTGCACGAAACAAAAATTTATAAATATCAGAATCAGATTTAATGAGGATGTAGAATATCTTTAAGTACTGAATGTGCAGTTTTAAACTGGAAAATTAATAAGCTTAAAAGCACAACTAATACCTTACAAAAGTATCACGGAATTTTCGGAAGTAATCCTTGTTTAGATAAATTGTTTCAGTTTGTAACTCGGGGTATAATAATAATGTAGTACGATAAAATAATTATTTTTGCATCAACTAATTCTAAATATTAAATAATCTATTGTAACAATGAAGGAAAATATTTTAAATTGTTATTATTCCTAATCTTACAATTAGTTATTGTTTCAGCTAACAAGAAAAATTGTGATAAATCATCAGTTATAATAATAACAAGTTGAAACATGTTTCTTTATCAGTTGTATAAAAAAAAAGGAAAAGCTTTTTTATATCCATAGAAGAAAATTTATTTTCTTGATACAAAAATAATCATCAAAAACTTTACGATTTTTATGCAAAAATAAATTTATATATTAAATTTTTTGCTGATTTTTTATAAAATAATTATAAATAAAAAAAGATATACCGAATTTAATATGGTATCGAATGTTTTTATGTTATTTTTAATATTAAAAATTAAATTTACTTCTTTAGTAAAGAGTATTTAGTCAAATAAATTTTGAAGATTTCAAAAAGAAAAAAAAAAAATTATAACGATTACTCATCAAATATTTTCTATAAGAACCGAAAAAAGAAAAACATAAATAGCTTTAAAGTACAATAAAAATTTTTTTTTCTGTCAGTAAAGAATAGGAGAGTGAAGAAGAAGAAAAAAAAAAGTGAACATCTAAACAACTCGCACCTGACTCAATTTATGTCGTCGAAAATTTATTTTTAATTGATCCAAAGTTATCCAGTAAAGCGAAAAATATCAATAGATAGTTTTATATTTCTTGAAGAAAAAGAAATGTTTTGCCAAAAGCAAAATTTTGTTTTTCAATCACGTTTCAGTGATGTATGCTCGGTGATAAAAGAAGAGTTTCATCAGGAATTCGTTTAAAACTCGACAAAATACCTTTTATCTGTTTGTTTGTCCGGAAAATATTTCTTCGGGATTTGATCGCGCACCAAAGTATCAATAAATAGCTTGCAGTCTTGTAGCAAAAAAAGGAAAAAAAAAAAAAAGGTGTGCTTCGGTTCAATTCCATGGATGAAAATCTATAAACGATCGAAAAAAAACACACTGCTAAATAGGAATATTACGATGTCTCCGAGATTTGATGTTAGATTTTTAGATTCTCGTACGTGAAAGTAGTCGTGAAAGTTTAGAAATTTATCGTGACGCTTCCTTCGTTAGCTTAATTTTCTTTTTTTACACACATATATATAAAATAAAATTATTAAGTTATATTTAAAAAAAAATTTAGAAAAACAGAATTGCATTATTCAAATATATATCAAAGGAACAAAATTGCAAATTGTTCCAATGCTACCGAAAACAATGTATACATGAATAATTCAAAAAAATTTTTTCCAACTTATTCCTGATAATAAATTTATAAATTTTCAAACCTAACTGCTAACAAAATTATAAAGAATTCTATGGACAAAATATACAAACTTTCGACTTATAAAAAAAAGATTTATTATGCATTTTTTACAAACTTTATCTATCCTCTTTTTTCCTCTCCTCTTTGATATATAAAATCTATTTTTATATATCATCGAACAATAAAAAAATGCACAAAATAAATAAATATTGAACTTAAAAACTTTTTAAAATAATTACGAGAAATTTCACAAGTAAAAATTCTTTTTTTTTTTTTTCCTCTTTCTCTAGGGAAAAAAAATTCCGAGAGAATTGTATGCATATAAATATAGAAATGCGAATATGAAAAGATGGATAGCATTAATCTAAATATCCTACGTCTTCTTCAGAAGAAAATTTCGAAGAAAAATTTCCATTCCAATATTTCCAAGTTAAGAGGAAGAGTAGTTGATGTTCACAAGTAGCTGATTTGTGTCAGACGGTAACAGGCATTTTGGGTAATGGACTGTGACTACTACTGTTCTTGATGCCTCTTGGCACGCAGTTGTCAACCAAAATGGTTTACACACTTTACTGTTTTTTTCCTTCTCTTCCTCTTCTCTCTCTCTCTCTTGCTTTTACTCCCCTACCAAATCTTTTTCCTCTTCTAGAGTTTTTTGTCGTGTCATAATGAAGTAGATAAAAATTACAAAAGCCTATTGGAAGTTCCCAAAAGTGCGATTGCTCGTTTCCTCTTTCAGAAATTTAGAGCGGAGTTTTCTTTTTTTTTTTCCTTCTTTTCTTTTGATTTATAAATGCGGTTTTAAGCTGAATATATTATTTAAATTTATGCATTTTTTAAGATAGCTACTGGGAAAAAAAAACGCTTTTAATTTTGTGTTTCTGATTTATTGCGGTTATTGTTTCTGACGTAAAGAAAGACCACCAATTTTTTTATCTTTACAGAAAACGTACTGTAAATTTGCAATTTTTAATCTGTAAAAAGTTTTCAGATATACCTAACTATATAACTTTAATAAAATAGAAAGAAAAAATATAATATTAAAGCTTGTTAACTGCTTGGTGACACTTTTGAGGTAGTAGCGAGGATTTTTTTATCGTTTTCTTTCAAATGGAGTTAATGGAGTTTAGTGATCTTCATTCTTATATTGTCTTACAGGTATCGCTACATAATTGTGCCATTGATAGCTTTATATATCCTATTAATGGTTAAGGGTGGAAAGTAGGAGTAATGGCCCATCATTGATTCAGTTAAAACACGAAAATCCATTCTTCAACTGATCTTTTGAAGAGTTCATTTGAACAATAAAACTTTTCTTGTTTATAAAAGGTTTACGTTCTTTCTCTCTCTCTCTCTCTTCTTTTTTTCTTCTTATCATTTGAACAATAAAACTTTTCTTGTTTATAAAAGGTTTACGTTCTTTCTCTCTCTCTCTTCTTTTTTTCTTCTTCCTTCTGTTAAAAGAAAGTTCGTTATCTCGAACAAAATCATTTTGTTAGTTTTCTTCTTCTTTCTCTTCTTGTTCTTTTCTAAAACTATTTAATTATCAATATACAATGTCAAACGGATTCTTTCAGTTTACAGTTTTCTTAGTGGAAGTTAAAGAACAGTTAAAAATACTTAAAAAAATATATAAAAATGAATAAAAATCAGGAAGACGTACGAATGCTTTCTCAATGAACTCTGATTTTTAGATGTTTTTCTCGAAAATTTATGAGAATTTTTCGCATCGGAAAATCCTGCAATATTCCGTCTTTTACGACAGGAAATCCTGCACTATTCTTTTCCCATTGCAGGAAATCCTGTACTATCCTTTCACCCATATCCTGCACTTTCTTTACACCATTCTACATAGTATTTTTATACTGCTTTACTTTACTGATGAATTGCTTTCCTTCAAAACATGATGCAATTTTAACGGCATACGTAAACCGATTGAGAGAAATTCGATACTCTTCACATAAAAAAATCTTATATCCAAAAAATGGTATATAATTAATAATTCATATTTAAATATTGAATTTATTATGATTTTTTCCGTCTATCATTCAATTTTTTTCGCATTCCATTCAGCAATATATAAGGCAGAAATTTACTATTTATTAATAAAAAAAATACCTGTTTATATCAAATTATTGAAGGAAATATGAATTTTGCATATTTTATATATTTTTCATACAAAATATTTTAAACATTTCATTCTTTACAATATAAAATTGCAAAATTTAACGGATAGACGTCTCGGAAAACAACAAACCCAGAAAGAAATATATGAATAAAAATATGCCAAAAAATCTGTAAAATAATAAAAAAAAACAATAAATTTTGATGCTTGGAAGATAAAATGATAGTTTTTGCAAATAATTAACGTTATTATTTTATTTGTTTCCTTAAAGATAATTAAAAATATTTAATGTTGTAACGCAACACGAAAAAATTAAGACAAATGTTGAGTAAATTAGAAAGTAACCCGATGTAGTTTAAAACTGTCACTTCTCTAAATGAAAAATATAAAAAAAAATGCAAGAGAAATTTTATTTAATTTTAACATTTAATTTTTTTTTTTTTACTTCCTTCTTTCTTACAGCGAAAAATTCATTTTTAATTACAAAACTTCAGACATTTTATACTTGGTAAAGAAATTTTTATATATAAATATTAAAATATGAATATTATTGAACAGAAATAACAAATATTTGCATAGATACAATAGTAATTTATTCAGTATTATATAATATTTGATGTAATTGTAAACTATAAAGAGTTAGCAAAGTATTGTATTTCAAAATATAAATTATTAATTATAAATTTAATAATAGTTTGTGTTTAATATTAGTTTTGTGTAATAATAGTTTACTATGGCTGATTTGCAAGAATCTTATACTTCCACTAATCAAAAAGATGATATTCAGAATAATAAAATGCTAGAATATCATTCCATCTTACAAGACAGAAGATTAGTTCTTTTTGGTTACACTAATGAAACAATAAATATGCTTTTACTACCAATGATTGAAAACAGGTTAGTAAAATTTTGATTATTCTTGAGAGCCTGAATATTCTAATTCAATGAAAGTATTTCAATAGGAAAGAAGCTTTAGGTTCAATGGGAAATGATTCTCCTCTTGCTTGTCTTTCAATGTATCAGCCTATTATTTATGATTACTTCAAGCAACTTTTTGCACAAGTCACTAATCCACCGATAGACCCTCTTAGAGAACATATTGTTATGTCGTTGGTAAGTGAATTATTTTATTTAATATTTTTATATATTATTGTGAATAAAATTTTTTTACATGTTAAAAATACATTACTTGTTACAAATTTTTTACATGTTAATATAATAAAAGTTTTTGTTGTAAAATACTAAAATTAAATAGCTAATATTATAAATTGTAATATTATCTTATTAACAGTGTACAATAATTAACTGTATTGTCTTATGGATTAATGCAAAAATTATCAGAAATATCCCATAAATATTGATTTCAATATTTATGGGTAAACTAATTACGGGAATACCTTGATTATCATGATTCTCGATTTATCACAGTTTATAATTTAATACCAAAATTCCAATTATTGCAATCTAAATTTGAATTATTGTGGCCTTGAGATGTAGCCCATTACATATGCAATCAGAATTACATCTATTCTCTGGGTAGCTCTCTTTAGCACTTTGTTTTTATCCGACAGTGCCTACTCACTGCACATCAATAACTGTCTGCATTTGTTTGAAGTACATGTGGACAAGGCCAGCTTAACCCAGTAAGCAGATGATGCACCATATCAGGGCACCTTAGAAGAGTGTGTGCCAAAATTATCATTTTCTCAATATTGTAAGGATGCTGAATAGATGTTATAAGGAAGCTGCATTGGGGCATTGAGACTTCTAGAGCCGGTACTGCATGTGAATATTTATTTCTTTTCTTATTTACCCTTATAATGAATGCTAAAAGAAATAAGGATAATATGAAATCTATAGCTATCAAGAAGAAATGAAGTGATCAGCTTAGAAGTTTAGCATGTTTAACACATTTCTTTTTTGTCTCATATATAAAATGTAATCAATAGATTTGAAAAATCCTTGGCAATTATCACCCATTTTACATGCTTTATTTATCCCAACTATCACGGATTTGATTATTGTGGTATTTTTTGTGGCAACAATAACTGCAAGCAATTATCACCCATTTTACATGCTTTATTTATCCCAACTATCACGGATTTGATTATTGTATTTTTTGTGGCAACAATAACTGCGATAATTGAGTTATTCCTGTATATGGAAAATATAGCCATAAAGACAAATCATTAAAATTCTGGATACTGATAGTTTAATTAGTAATGAAAAACTTGTCTAAAATATTTTATTTGTGAAATCTAAACAATGATCACCCATTTTACATGCTTTGTTATACATGATCATTGTTTTCTTTTATTTAGAAAAGAAAACAATGATCATGTGTAAGGAAATATAATTACATCTATATTTTTCTATATCATTTTATATTATATCATATATATAATATATATATATATGGCAAAATATGGCATGATTTTTGAATAATAAATAATGACATAATTAGATACAACATGATACAGATATATCTGTATCATATTATATCTAATTATATCTAATTATGTCATTATTTATTATTCAAAAATCATGCCATATTTTGAACAATTTTTAATTCTTAGAAAAAAATATATAACATATTCATCCAAGTCAAATTAAATATAAGATTTTCTTAAACACTTATTCAGTTCATGTAATAGGAAAAAATTTTATTACTAAAACGTTTTTGGCCTTACTTTGAGGCCTTCATCAGTACACATATTCTTTTTCTATATGTTTTAGAATAGAATGCAATCAGTTCTATTCTAAAACATTTAGAACTGATTGTGTTCAAACAATTTCATATTTAATATCATATCAAATAAATTAATCAAACATTTATTGGAATAAACTAATTTTTTAATTTTTAAAGAGTGAAAAAAACACTCTAAAAATTAGTTTATTTCAAAAAATCTAGAAAGATGAGCCAATCATCCCCTAAGTGATTCATTACTTCCTATCTTACTTCTTCTGATTCCAAAATCACTGCCAAAGTTAATGGCATCAGATGAACTGTACTTCCATATAACATCAATGTGGTATGAATGAATGCAACTAGTAACAATACAATTAATTTATTAAAGATCATAAAATGAATACACTCATCATAAAACAATAATTGTCATATGTCACAACAAACTTCATTTGTTGTTGTATTAATTAGTCTTAAAACACACACGCACACACACACACGCACACGTCAAAGCCAGTTATTAGGGAGTCGGATATAAGGGACAAATGCGTCCAGTCCCAGTCCCAGCAAAAAACCTGTTTTGTGTGTATTTTTCATCGGATATAATGGAAAATTTGCCTATAAAGGAAATAATTTTTCATTTTTCTGTACTCTTCCTTGTGATGTCCTATTTTTCATCCTGCTTTATCTCACAGCCATCAGTGTAATTTACTTAAAAATAATAAAAACATTATAAAAAGCCAATTTGTTGCTTTTTTCTTTCTCTATTCCCCAACCACAATTTTTCATCTTGCTTTACCTCAGCCGGCCATCAGTGTAATTTATTTAAAAATAATAAAAATTATCATAAAAAGCTAATTTGTTGCTTTTTTCTCTCTCTTCCCCGACCAAAAAATTTTTTGTCATTATTAATTAAAAAATTAATGAATACAAATTAAATTAAAATTGTAGTTCGTCTAAAAAGACAAAATCCGCAGGTGACACTGTACCCTAAAAATCCCTAAAAAAGGTTAGTGGCCACCTAATAATTTGTTATATAAGTTCATAGAAGTTTTAGAGTTATATTCCAAGTTTATGAGATTAAATGACATGATTTCTGCTCATTTATATGAGGGATAATATCTAGTATTAATTATTTCCCATTTTATGTATACCACAGATCAAGATCCATAACCGGTAATCGAATAAATTACACAACTCAAATAACTGATATTCAGTTAAAACCAAAATAACAACTCTTGTTGAAAACTCTTCAATGTTTACTTTGTTCACCCAATGATGCACTGATTTGTTGTGCATTTGTATATAAGAGACAAAAAGTGTAGGTCGCCTTGATTTCCCTTATAACCGGCTTTGACTGTACACACACACACAGACACACACACAGACACACACACAGACACACACACAGACACACACACACACAGACACACACACAGACACACACACAGACACAGACACACACACAGACACACACACAGACACAGACACAGACACAGACACACACACAGACACAGACACAGACAGACAACAGGATGATTTACACACAGACACACAGACACACAGACACACAGACACACACAGACACAGACACACAGACACAGACAGACAACAGGATGATTCAAAAAGATTATGCCAACATTTACAGACTTATAGATGATAAAATTCTGAGTAAAAATCTACAAGTCTGTATGCGTTTTTTGATTTGTCTCTCTGTTTAAAAGCTATAATACTCAAAAGTTTTGTGATGTCATTCCGGTTTAGTCAAAAATTATTTTTAAGATGTGTTTATTTGCATTTTTAAAATCATCTATAATTTTTAATTACATAAAAACTATCCTGAAATATTTAGAGCAGCGAGAACAGATTGTTTATTAAATTAGTGACTAATTATTTAAATGAAACATGATTGTTTTACAAATGTAGCATTCATTTTCGAATGTTAACTCTTTTCTGGTTTGGTAGTTTATATTGCTTACTACAATCTTTTTAAGAATGTTATGGATCACACTTCTTATGCAGAATTAGCAAATATGTACTTCATTTATAGGTGCACCAATAGGAATAGTAGAATGGTGGAATGTCTGTTTAAGAGAACTTTTCTGCAATACAGATATCCATCCAGAGTTATTTTTGCAAACATTGTACATTTCATCTAATATTATTTATTTAATTAAAGTTGCATTATTTTACGGTTTTGTTAATTTAAGCCAATAAACTTAATTTCAGTACTTAATTTTTTCAATATTTCTTCTCTTGTGTATCAAAATGGAAATGACATGACAAAATTTACATACATTATATCTTTTAAACAGATCCTCAAATCAAAAAAATGGGACTAAACTCTTTTTACTCAGAATTTTATCCTCTATAAGTCTATAAATTTTGGCTTAACCTTTTTGAATCACCCTGTATGTGTTGCTTCTAAAAGAAAATGAAAAAGTACTGGATATTATTTTTAGCAGTATATAGAGATTCATGATTTTCACTCTTAAAATTAGAAAACGTTATAATATTCTAGGACAAAAATTATAATTCAAATAATTCTGAAGAGGATTTTTTATTTGACATTAAATTAAAAAAAAACTTCTTCAGAAAAAAAGTTAATATTAATAAATCCTTTGCATATAATCTACCGTATATACTCGTGTATAAGCCGAGGTTGGTTTTTTTTTTTTCCTCAAAAAAATTTTTCTGAAGTGGGGGTCTGCTTATACACGGCATCAAAAAAAATCGACTTTTTTTTTTGACTGAAGAAATTGAAGTAATAAGCAAAACCATTGAAGTAATATTTTTGGCTGGAGAATTTGAAGTAATAAGCAAAACCATAACTTATTGAATGCATCTCCCAAATGTCAGGAAGAAAATTTTGCAATAATTCATTTAATACAATACCAGGTAAAATTTTATCTTATCCCGAAGCCATCGAACGCGTCGCACTGCCGACTCCAACCTGTATCTATATACTGTAATCATATAGGCGACGCCGCGCTGTGCAATACGACGCGACGCGAAAATTTGACACTCGATCGAGAATCTTACTTAGGATTCATTTTTGAATGAAAAATTATTTATTTTTCGTTATTATAAATTAATATTTTAATCCATTCACTAGAAATCCATAAATGCTTATTATATTTAACTCATCCATGATTTAATTAAAATATATTAAAAAGTAACTGAAATAATATTTAAAATAACAAAAAAATAATGATAATTTAAAATCTGTACTGAAAAAATAACTTTAGTCTATCAAAAAAGTTCATCGTAAGCAAAATCAAAACTTCGAAATCGCACGCTTAACGTCTAGAAATCACGTTGCACACGTCATCCTAACAGTGACGTCTTGTTTGGATGAGTAGATCATCCTAACGATGACGTCATCCAGTCATCCTGTTACAAGGATATGGGTGTAATGTATTCTAAAGATGGCATTTTTATTAGATTTTTAGTCTGGAACCCTCAAGGGGGATTTTTGATCCCCCTTGAGGGTTCCAGACTATCCCTGGCATTACTTTGTTAGACTCCAATTTTGGGCCATTGTGGCAAAGTGGAACTACCAACAGCCCAGAAAGATCACTGGAGCATGCAATCCCCTTGCCATGTAAAGGCATGGACCTGAAGGGATTCTTTAAAATATATTATTGTTATTTGAATTTAATCGTAATGAAGCTACATTTCATAAATTTATATCATAAAATATAGGGAACATCCGATGCAGAAAAAATTAATAATTTGAAAAAATGTATAAAATTTACATATGCAAATTAGGAAAAATAATTTCGTATTTTTTTTCTTTTGGTCCTTAATCAAAATTAAAACGATATCAGGACACAATATATGGACAACAAAATCCAATTTTTTCTTGCCAAAAATCCAATTTTTTCTTGCTGAAAAATTAAAAAGTAAAAAAGTTATAATTTTTTCTTGCTGAAAAATTAAAAAGAAAAAAGTTATAGCAAAATATCAAATTTCATATTGTTTGGATAATAAAAGGCATGTCTCTATAAAAAAAAGGAGCAGTAAAGGTTAATTCCACATGAAAAATTAATATTAATAACACAAAATATAAAGAAAGAAAAAATATATATGTAAGACCCTAAAAAACACTATACATAAAACAAAAGGAAAGAAAAAAGTATACAGCCTATATAACATTGATTTAAAAATTATATCTTCCTTAGCATTATTTCGTTAAAATGAGAACATTTTTTCTTTAACAATATCAACTTCACTTTCTGAAATTTTTTACACATTTAATGCTTGTGTATCTTCTGCTCTCTTTATAAAATTTGTAATCTAACCTGTTACAACCTGCTCCTTAACATATACTAAAAAAAACTTTCTTATTCATAAATTTTTATTCTTGAATAAACAGAATTTTTATTCAGTTCTTGGATAAATAAGTTTTTATTCTTCTATTGAAGAATAAAAACTTATTTTTATCCAAGAACTGAACATTTGGAGCACAAAATACTCAATAGTTGCCAATTAACTCAATTTCAAATCAAAATCGAAAAAAGACTACTCATCATCCCTCTCATGGTGAACTAGCAAAATTCATTTATGACTAACTTTAACAAAGTATTTCCTAATGATTGAAATTTATGTGTATATTGTGTGTCCATAGGATGGATTTACAAAAATTAATGAAAATAAACTGTGTTGTAAGAGAGTAAATGTAATTTTCTAAATGTGCTAAATAAAAACAGTGTTTTAGAAGTACCATGTTATGTGAGGATTTCCGCAATTTTCAAATGGTTTAAAGCGAAACAGTGTGATAGGAAGCCATGTTATAGGAGGGATATCTGTATTTCAGGTCTGGGGCTAAATCCAATCCAAAGAAATGTCAATTTTTTCCCTGACCAAACTAAGTGGCCAGAGGCGGCGGAATACCGACTCGGGCATAGGCATCAGATCCCCAGCACTTTCGGCCTGGTCAGGAGTCTATTATAATATTTTGCATAATTGAAATTAAAAAAGTACATTAAAAAAGGCAAATATATATATATATATAAAGATTGAAAAGTAGAATATATACAGATTGATTACTTGTAGTATATGTAATATACTACAAGTAATTATTAAATGTCCATAAATATTTTAAAAACTATTTATTATATATATAATATTTTATTACATTATATTAAGCATTAGAAAAATACTACCTACTCTATTTTTTAATGTTTTTTCACTTGTTAAATGATAATTTTTCATAATAAAATCAGCCAACATACCAGCTGCTCTTGCATCTCTGCACACTTCATACATGTCAATTTTAATTTCTGGATTATCTTCTGCTATTGCCTCTCCAATAGATACAAATCTGTCAACAGCCAGATAAATTGCTTGACCAACTCTAACAATAGCATTTGACATTTTTGTTCCAGATCTCATATATTTTTCCTTTGTATTTGCAGTAGCAGGAATCTGATAATTATAATTTTTGTTTGAAGCTGTCAGTAAATGATAAATTAATCTATAAAATTAATAATAAAAATTATGCATGCATTAAAATGATTTTTCTAAAATCTCTTCTTATTTGACAGATTATAGTATATCAAAGCACGCAGACCTTATTCATGCAGTTTTGTTTCAGCATATCATTATAAATACAAAAAAAAATTATTAAATGTCATACAGGTAAGGGAATTATTGATAAAACCATTTTAATAATAATGTATATGGCCTATAGTTCAATCAATCAATCAGCTATCACATAGAGTAATTGTAAAAAAATTCAACATGGCAGATATATTTTAATTTAGATTAGAAGTCCTCAAAATGGATAATATCAACTCCTTAGGAATCTAAGGGATGGATACACATCAAGAAGTTCTTTCATATTAATATATTTCAAACAATATTTAGAAATAAAAGAAATCATAATGATTTTACTACTAAAACATAAAATATCTATAACTTTTATTGTGAAAATTTGGTCATTTTTGAAAGAATTATTTTATAAATATTTAAATTAATTTTTTAATTAATTTACTGATGTAGTGTAGTTTCCCAGAACTTTGCCATTAAAAATGTTATTAGCCTACTTTCAAAAGGAAATGGAGGCTTATAAGACTGGACCATTGTCTGTCAGTGTCCCCCTATTAATAACTTTTGAACCAATTAGCAGATTTTCATAAAATTTGGTAGTGATGTTCTGCCATATAAGGACATATTGATGTTGCATCCTTTAATCCTATAGAATCGATTAATCCTAAAGGATAGAATTTTATTTTTATTACAATTTTAGTTTATATTATTGCCAATAGATGGCACAAAATATCAGGAGTGTATGGGTAATGTAAGTTTAACCAGGTTTCTTAACACACTGCCATTTATCTTAATATCTATCATAATGATGTCACAGTCCTGACACGACATCATTGTGACATAGCTAAATAAATAACGGGTTTGGAAAATAAGCAAATTTAATTAGTTCTGGAATTTCCTGTATTATGATATATATTGATAATATGTTAATTTATTTTTGATGCGAATTGTTTTTATAGAAGAATTCAGAAAAATATAGAATAAATTTAAAACAAAAAAAATTTAGAAATAAATGTAAAATAAACAAAGGAAGCTTCAAAAATAGTTTTAAATTTAAATAAGTTAAAAAAAATATATTTTAGTTTCATTATACTATAAAATTCCAGTACACTGCCTTTTGCTATTATGATATTTTTACAGCTTTATAAGCAGGATTACTGTATTAATATATCTTTATAAATTACACCCAAATTTTATATTATACACTTTTTTTCGATTAATCCAAAGCACTGAAGGGGGTATATTCATAGCCCTCTTCAGCGGTACAAACTTTAACAAAAAGATATATTAATACTCCTGCTTATAGACCTGTAAAAATATATTTTAGTTTCAAACAACATATATATCAAATTAGACTCCATTCAGAACTTAATTAAATATTCCCTATAAAAACAAAAATCAGAACTAATACTCTGTCTATCATTAAACAAAAATAATAACTTAACACAGCTCTAAGACAGGAAAAAACGTATATTTAATAAAATTAAAAGGTAGTAGCGCTTTCGATTATCTACAATTCTCTTCAGCTACTCAATTAAATGAATTACAAAAAATTTTTTGTAATTCGTTTAATTGAGTTTTATTTCTTTTTATATTTTTTATATCAATTTTTTTTCTAATTCAATTTTTATTTATTAATGAAATATATTTTATTAATAAATTTTTCATTTATTTTGTAATTTCATAATAGGAAAAGATTTTGCAGAATGATTAACACTTAATTTATTGTATTTTCTTGTCTGAATTTAACAATATCTACTTTCTCTCCTCTTTCCAGCACCTGTTGGTGCTAATTTTCATATAGAACTTTAGTTGACTATGGTACGGTTAGATTTCGCTTTGAATATTTGTGTGAACTGTTTATGGCTTTCCCGATTCTGTCGGATTGACGGGTATAAAATTTTGCTGCCGGAATGGACCATTGTTCTCGAGCACCTATATTTATTGGAGCATTAGTATGCTATGTCAGAAAAAAATAGGTAGAATAGAATTCTTCTCTGCTATCTATTATCTGTTAATTTACCTTTTGATATGAATTATTTTTTCCTTTATCTATTAATTTATGGTAAATGATTCTTTGTTTAAATATTTTCTTTGACACAACTTTTCGTGTGCATTAAATATCTTAAAGGAAAAAATAAGTTTATAGTCTACGTAGTTATTTTCTTGTATCTGTAATGGCAAATTGTAGGCATCTCTTTTTTGTATCCTATAGAATCCTATAAGAATTCGTGGATGTATGGCCAATGTCGTTCTATAGATTGACATTGGCCATACATCCACTAGACACTACCCGTGAATTCTTATAAGATTCTCCAGGAAACGGAAAAGAGATGCCTACGATTTGCCATTATGGGTAGAAGGAGACAACTATATAGAGCAAAATAGCATTTAGAAACAGAATGAAGAAATTTATTGTCTTTGACATTTAATCTCAAAATATTTTATAATGTAAAAGAAGTCTGTTTTTACTATACAACAGGGATCGGCAATGCGGTGCCCTCAATGCATTTCAGATGCGTCCACACTAGAACTCACATCTTCAGTTGATACTGTCCCCACTCTTCACCATTTTTTTCAAATATTTTGTTAGTTACTAACGGTTAGTATATTATCTTATTTCGAGCTGGTCAGTTTTAGTTGTACCTACTCATTTTGAAAGCACATTATAATAACAACATGTTTTGGAACTTAGTCAATAAAAAATAGTTACCCCATTTTGAGAAAATGTGTGCTAAAGATATATTCATATTGTTAACTATTTATAATTGTGAATGTTTGTTTTCAAATATGATATATTTGAAATCAAAATATCCAAACAAACTTATAGATGCACATTTAGAAAATTGCTTAAGAGCAGATAATTCAAATTATATCCTCAATTACAATAAATTAGCAGAAGAATTACAGGGTCAAATTTTGCATTAAATTAATGCATATAATAACAATTACTTGTAATTTTTTTTTTAATTTGATTTTGTGTTGTTTTATGTACTGTATGTACTTTTAATTTTGATTTTATAGAACCACAAGTCACATTAAGCATACGTATGTTAATTTATAGTCATATATGAATAAATAATTGTGATTTATCTGCATTTTTTTTTCTTTTCTTGTGTGTGGCCCACATCAGTTTGAAAGTTTTAAATGTGGCCTTTACATAGAAAAAGAATGCCCATCCCTGCTGTACAATATTGTTATTAAACACTGTTATAGCTCAGATTATTGTAAAAACAACAAAATTTTGTTTCTTATTAATTTCCAAAACATCTGAATAGAAAAATAAAAAAAAATCTTGGGGTCCGTAATTTTATATTATTTTGTTTTATCTTTGAAAATTTAGTGTACTTATAGTAAAATAATAAAACAATAGAGGAGTAAAATTAATTGGGAAACATTACTTTTAAATTTATTTGCAAATGTGAATACCATGCTAACTTTTTAAAAGTTAAGCAATAATAATGTGCAGAATTAAAAAAAATGCCTAATCCAGTAATCTAAATAATTTACCTATACAGTTATATATATTATATACAGTACTACATTCTGTGATTTTGGAAATTTTTTTATGTAAAAGTTAGAATTATTACTTTATAAAATAATATTATATAAGAAAGAATATTAGCAAAATTTTCCTGCTAAGTTCTATTGGTTTGAATTATTTATATAAATTAGGGGTCTTCAAATATTTTGGAATCACAATCCTTTACTGAAATTTTTTATACCTCTTCTTCTAGTTATATGGAGGTTTTAGCTGGCACTTTTTCCTTCGATTGCAAGTTATTGTCTGGGTGTCATGTGAAGCGACGAGTCGTTATGATGTAGCGTTCTATTTTTTATACCTCATCGACCTCAATCTAATAAAAATGCCATCTTTAGAATACATTACACCCATATCCTTGTAACAGGATGACAATAGCATTTGACAAAAATGTGGCAGATGGAGAGGAGAGGCAATAGCATTTGACAAGTGGTGCCAGGGGTTGTCTGGAACCCTCAAGGGGGATCAGAAATCCCCATACATTTAATTTTTTTTTTACTTCCTTTTTTCTTACAGCGAAAAATTCACTTTTAATTACAAAACTTCAGACATTTTATACTTGGTAAAGAAATTCTCTTAAATATAAAATATGGCGGCTAATTTATAAAATCTGGAATGATACTTATAGGAAAAAAAAAAAACATTTTTTTTAATTAGATGTAAAAGTAAACTCTCATAAAAATCTAAATCCTTACAAAAAAAAATAAATAAATAAATAAATAAATTGTTACAAATTTGACGAATTGAATAATTGTAATTATCCTTTAAAAATAATAGTAACTCGAGGAAATTTAATTCTCCCGTCTAAGATAAATGAGGAAATTGAATAAAATTATATTCAATTAAAAGTACGGAAAACTCAATTAATGAAAGAGCTCTCTCCGAAAGTAAGAAGGTGAGGAAATTGGATAAAGTTTCCGTTTAATTTTGCCAAAATCCTATTAGTTTCTGTTGCAAAAAAAAAAAAACTTTTAAAAAATTGTCTTTTAGATATTTTACAAAAAAAACAATTATTTATTTACTTATTTTTTTAATATTTTCGTGCGTGAAAGAGTTACGTGAACAAAACAACTTTTGTTCCAAATTTATAATTTTTTTTTTTCCTTCCAATATTCTTCTCTGAGTATGAATAATCCGGATTTTGATAGAATTTTATATATATATATATATGTATTCATTCAATTAATCACGTTAAGTGCGAGCGATTTTCTTTTCTGTAAACTGTAAAAATAATTTTTACACTTTAACAAAACGTTTCGACATTTTTTTTTTTAATTTAGTAAAGTTTATTTTCCAACATATTTTTGTCACTGGCACGAAATTTAATTTATTCTTTCTTTAAAAAGAAAAAAAAAAAAGATGGTTAAGAAAAAAAAAAATAGAAAGGAACAGAGTTGGTAAGATATGAATTATAAAGAACATTTTGAATTAGAGAAATTTTCGACGGAGATCATTCTTTCTAAAAAGGTATAGAAATAAGTATTGGTTGGCAGATGTTCTCTGCTTGTCTTTCATATTTATTACTGAAGTATGCTGCAAATGGAAAATCAATGTCACAAGAGATGGACCAAATGCCCAGGAAGTAACAGAAAATGTCATCTAGCAAAAGTGTCCCGTCTTAAATCTCAATAATCTGCTGTTTATATTCCTGGCAGAGAAACGTATAAAATAAAATAAATTTAATTTCTGTCAATCATTTTTTTCCTCTACAATTTACTTATTTCTATGCTGAAGAATAGTCTTTTTTATCATACGAAAGAAAATTATCGTCAGTAAACATTTAACTTATTTTTTGTTCTCGAAAATTTCTTTAAAAAAAATAACTACAGCACATACTCTTCGTAAAAATAATCACGATACCTCTTTATTGCATTAATTTGCATCATATATTGTTTGTTACAATTTGCATCAATATTAAATGAGGAAGTAAACTGCGGAAGTAGTGGAAGTATGGGAGGAAGTACATATATGATACAAATTTATAGCTTTGTTATTTATAATATTTTTTCTCTCTATTTATTTATACAATTTTTTCTCATTTATTCTGCAATTTATTTATTTCTGTACTAAAGAATTTAACAACAAGATCAATTTTTATAAGAAAAATAATCGTGAAATAAAAACGATCATCAGTAAAGATTTAATATATTTTTTATTCGAAATCCTTTAAAATCCTTTTACAAAAATAATAATAAACGCTTTTCTTCATTGATTCGTATCAGATATTTTTTGTTATTTTTTGTGTCAATATTAAATGAGGAAGTAAAATGCGGAAGTAGTAGAAGTTGGAAGGATGCAAAAATCTGATACGAGTTTTGTATACAAAATATGTCTATATCTATTTATTTATACAATTTTTTTCTTACTTATATCTACAATTTATTTAATTATATACTTATATCTACAATTTATTTATTTATATACTAAAGAATTTAATAACAAGATGATGTTTGGTCAGAAAAAATCGTAAAATAAAAACGATCATCAGTAAACATATATTTTATTAGAAATCGCTAAAATTCATTTCATAAAAATAATTACGCTTTTCATAGAAACAATAATGATACCCTTTGTTGCGTTGATTCATATTATATATTGTTTGTTACTGTTTGTATCAATATTAAACCAGGAAGCAAAATGCGGAAGTAGTAGAAGTTGGGAGGATGCAAAATTTGATACGAGTTATATAGACTTTTGTATGTAAAATATGTCTATCTCTATTTATTTATAGAATTTTTTTCTCACTTATTTATACTGTTTACTTATTCATATACTAAAAATAATAATAAAAATATCCATTTTGTCAGCAAAAATATCGCAAAATATAAACGATCACCAATAAACATCTAAATAATTTTCTATCGAAATCAGTTAAAATTATATGTTTTTCATAAAAATTAATAATACAATTTGTTGTATTAATTTATATCATATGTTGTTTGTTGCAATGCTTATTAATATTAAATGAGGAAGTAGTATAAATAAAAAACAAATAAGCTAAAATAATAAGAAAAAATTTTATATGAAAAAATCGCAAAATGGAAATGATCATAAGTAAGAATTTAAATTATTTTTATATATATATAAGCCTTTAATAAAGATAATTATGATAAAATTTGCTGCATTAATTTATATCGTATGCCATTTGTTGCAATTTTTATGAATATCAAACGAGGAAGTGAAGTGCGGAAGTAGTAGAAGTATCAGAGGAAGTAAACATATGATGAGGATTCATAGCATTCGTAATTATATTATGTTTGCCTCTATTTCTAATATATCTGTTTTTACCTTCAAAATGAAATATTTTTGCTCCATTGAACCGAAAAGAAAAAATTAGCAACAGCAAAGTAAAATTTTTCACAATGATATTTCTTAAATTTGGTAATAGTCTTTCCTTGAGATTATATTTATTTATCTCTTGAAATGACTTAAGAAAAGTTTTTTATGATTAAATTAAAATGCAATACGGAAGCAATTATGGTGATATTATTGAACATTTTATTCCGCATCTACTTGTCATCACTCTAAATTTTTAGAGAACTTCAGATTTTATCAACATAACCTTCCATATACGAATGCATAATCGAATTTATATAATAAATAATCGTATAACAATCGATGTTTTAGAAAAATCTATCAGAGTGCTTTAGTATAAAATTTTAACGTTTTTAATAATTAACATGTTTGTGTTGTGTGTTTGTATGTATGTACGTGTGTGCATGTTTTTTAAAGATATTTAATTAATTTTTTTTCTTCCCTTCCAGAAACTCCTCTTAATGAAAATACCACGTCGATTGCTAGTTCGTAATTAAAAATTAATCACTCTAAATTAAACATCTAGAGGAAAATCAGTTTATTACTTTGCCTTTTTTTCCATTTATTAATCATCCAGAAACCTCTAAAAAAATTCAACTCTATCCGGAAGTTTAAAGGAAATAAATAAAAAGAAGTGGAAGTAAATCCGGAAGTGATATTTCTTTAGTTCCAAATATAACTCATCAGGGAAAAAAAAAACTTTCTAAAGTGCTTTTCATATAAATTTAACCATAATTTGAAGAAAACTAACTTTTTAGTATTTTTTCCTGTTTCTTTTCAGTCCTGTCTTACTATTGTCACTAAAATCTTTTTATTTTTTTAATTTACTACGTTATTTTTTATTTTTTTATTTTTGCTTCTCTCACAGAATGAAAATAAAAAATTGTTTGTTCAAAGGAAGAAAAATAGGAAGTAAGGAAATAAACGGCGGAAGTAGTGGACATATGAAGGAAGTATCAACATTATTCAATAAATCAAAATTTATTATATTCCCTAGATAAAAAAAACACATATATATTTACTTTTTTTAATAATTTTTTATCGTTTTCTTAAGATTCAAGGTATATAAAAAAGAAATTAAAAATTGTTTCTGCCATCAGAAAAGTTGTTAAAAAGTTAATTACTTTTAACAAAACGTATATAGTTCAATAGAAATATCTGCAATGCTACTTAATTATAGTGTAGTTTCAGTAATAGATGGTGTGAAAAGTAAATAAAAATTACTTCATCTTGACTCTACTAATTTATAAAATGATTTTTAAAAGAGCGAAAACCTCAAATGTATTTAGTTTTCCTGCTTTAAAAAAAAAAAAAAAAAAAAAAAAGTGTTTCGAATGTTTAACGAATGCTGATAACGTAAGAAGAATGGAAAAGAAAAATTTTTTTCTTCTTCTTCCTTTCTGCTCTATTGGTGAAGAAGATGAAATTACAAATTCTTTATTTTACATTTCTTCAGCGAATAAAAATCGAAAAGAGTGGGGATGAAAAGATGAATGGAAAGCGCATTGCCATCCTGCAAAAATTCAGTCGAAGCTTTGCTACTGTATGTATTATACTGTGATAATACTGTAATTCATACTTAATTTCCCATTTTGTTGTGTAAACATTGTTTAAATTAACTATGAATAATTAATATACATGAAATATTTATATTAAGAAATCCATTTCATGACGACCTGGGTCGGGGGCGCTGATGTAGAATTATGACGTAGAGTTTCCAATCACGTGGTACGCCTTCCCATTTGTATATCTTTATCTGTGGAGTACATAGATTTTAAAGGGAGAGATGGCTCATTCATTGTTTAAAAGTGAAGCCATGATTGGTGGGGTACTTTCACTAATGTACAGCTCCGGCTAAAATGTTTGTCATCTCACCGGATACGTTCGGCTTCCTTACAATACTCGGCTTCAGCATGCATTAGTTTCCTCGGTAACGTAGGCACTAATGTGCTGGCGGAGGGATCGTCCATTATCCCTCTTCCCCACGGGTAAAATACTTTACATTGCTCCACAGTGGGGTACCTGAGTACCTTTATGTATATTGAGGGCAACAAATTGTGTGAATCATTTTCTTTTGTTTCATAGTGACGAATCATTTTTAGAGCAAGTGTCAGGTTTGGTTTGGTCATTCAACCGTTCTTGCGTTATAACCGAACATACGCTCTCAGGCATTTCAGATTTATTATAAATATATATACACACAAGCAGGGGCGTACTGGCCATAAGTGTGTTCTGGCAAATGCCAGAAGGGCTGGTGCTATCGTAACAATATGGGCCGGAAGCTGACGAACCGATTTTTTATGTCACACACTGCACTTTCAATATAATGCATATTTGTTTCAGATTCCTCTTCATTTTTATTCAAATTATCAATATTTTTGTATTTTGCACACAAATAAAGACCGCACTTTCAATATAATGCATATTTGTTTCAGATTCCTCTTCATTCATTTTTATTCAAATTATCAATATTTTTGTATTTGCACACAAATAAAGATTTGTACATTAGGTGATTATTTTATTTTGTCGCTACAATTTGTTTTATAAAAAATACTATGTATTTAATTTATTTAATATATATTACAGTCGCAAAGACATTAAGATATAAAAATAAAATAAAGACAGGAGTGCTGCAAAAAATTTTATAAAAAAAATTATTTAATTTTTTTGAAATACTCCTGTCTACTTTTTTAATACAGATATGTTACTGCAAAATGTCCTTGCCACAATATATCTGTGCGGCGAATTATCCTAATATCAAGTCTAACTAGTGGGCCGCTGTCCTGATAATGCCGAAAATATGTCCCAGTTCGCCCCTGTACACGAAATATAATAAACAATTCTTGCATCTTATTCAGGGATCATAAAAATATACAAACGATCAGCAAATTCTACTCTCAATCGTTAACGAGTGCTAGTCGAATTTGCAGACTGTTGAATTACTTTTCTATAAGCATCCCGTATAGATAAGTAAAAATCAATAAAAATATTCTCTCATTATTTATTACTACTCAAATTATTCCATTTTCTCTGAGTAATGATAAATTTATGAATAAAATCAGTTACAATAAAAGTTAAAATTTAAAAATCTATTTATTTCAATAAATTCAAAAATAACGTGTTTCAATTAAATGACATTAAGCAACTCAATTAATAGGAAGAACTAAATGATGGTTCCATCTTTTTTATAATTAGTTTATATGCTATGCTATTTCATGATGTTTTTTTAGATGTAAACTTTCAAAATATTCACTACACAACTTTAATAATTTATTAGTAATGGAAATCATTTTGAAGAAAAGCCAAAGAAAATTTCTGTGATTATATTCATAAGTAATTCATTAATTAAAATTACATTCAATTTAATATAAATAATTATTTTATAACTGCTTCTTGATAACACAATGTCAGCACACAAATTAAATGAGAATAAAGTCATTTTTATAATTATTTATTTTTACACATACAATATACATAATTTTAAAATTTACACCCAATTTAGTATAAATAAATATCATATTGCATGAACACCTCCTTTGGCACCAGCAGAATATGATGGAATGGATGACTTTTGTGTTCTTACTGTTAATTCTTGTGCTTTATTATAAATCAGGACTCCAAAAATTACAATCATTGTTCCCAAACCACTCAAAAATGTTACTTTATTGCCAAATGTTAATACAGATAGCCAAATAAGTAAAGCTCGTTTAGTTGTATTTGCAACACTACAGAAACAAATATTCAATATCAAATATAATTTTTAATTGAAGAAAGAACATACTTTAAATATTTAACTCACCTATGTGTAACAGGTGATATATATCCCAATAACGTATATTCCATTATGCTCTGACAATGAAATGAAATGCCACCAAGTACCAATATTAATATCATTTCTTGATTTAGACTGGCCCAAACTTTTGGAAAATTAACTAGCATAATCGATGCTGGAATTTGAATGCCTACAGATGCCAAACTACTAAAACACTGAAGTTCAGGAGGACTGAGAAAAAATAATATATATTTAATTATTTAAAAAATAATTTGAGACATTATATGCCATAATTCTGCATAATTGAAAAATGTTTATAAGTTAAATGACTAAATATTCAGCAAATATAAAAGTTCTTATTTATATTTAAAATAAATTACACCAATACAGAGCCATGCTTGGTCCTGACATTAGAAATAAAATAAATGATTTATTCTGAACTATTACAACCATATAAAATTATAAAATTGGAAAAACAACTATCCTCTAGGGAAAGATATAAACAAACTTCAGGAATGCTTTAAGTTGAAAGTAATTTAAAATTTATTAAACATAAGAAAATACCATAAATGATGATATAAAAATGACTTTTTAATAGTGTAAAATAAATTAAAAAGTTACATAGGACAAGTACTTTCAATCTCAAATCATAGAAGTCATCATCAGATTGTATGATGAAGCAGGAATAATAGCAACAGAAGAGAATGTATACAAACAAATGGGAGTGTTGAAAAGATGGATGAGAGAATGAAAGGAAGAAAATAAGTAAATAAACCACTGTGCAGTTAAGAGAAGAGTAGAAACTCTAATTTATAGCAAAAACAGAAACCAAATGAGAAACAGAAAAAATGAGGGATTCCTCTGCAGTGCAAGGAAGACGGAAGCTATGTAGCCAGAAAAAAAAATGAAAAGTACATAATCTAATGTAATGAATACAGAAACAAAAAAAGGAATGGAAAAAAATGAAAATAATTAGATATGAAAGGAAGCCTAATGTTGTTTACATTCTAGAAAAGTAATCATAGTAGACCAGATTTGTTGCATTGTTATAGAAGAGTTATTAAATATTTGGGGAAGTTCAATTTCTAATGCTTCTTTGAAAAGTAAGAATTTATTAGAGACATTAAGGTACTATTATTTTTGCTTCCTCCCAATCAAAAGAGAAAACATCAATAAGTATTTTCTCAACATGAAAGGATAAATAATTTTCATTTAGAATATTGGAAGCATGTTTGGTGACATGAGTCTTTAATTCTCACAGTGATACCAATGAAAAGAATAATTTCATGCTGTATTTTAAAGGGATAGAATATATATCTATTCTATATCTTTAAAAACTTTTAAGAAAAGCATTAGAAATTGAATGTCCCTACATGTTTAATAATCCTTCTATATATGATACTGCAAATCTGGTCTGCTACAATTAATTTTCTAGAATGTAAAAAACATTAGCCTTCCTTTCATACCTAATTATTCTTGTTCATTTTCTGTTTTCATGGAATTAGCTTACATAACTTTTTGATTTCTCCACTTTTGCTACATAGCCTCATTTGGAAGTCCCCTCATTTTTCCGATTTCTCACTTGGTTTGTTTTTACTATAAATTACAATTTCTACTCTTTTATTAACTGCATAGTTGCTTATTTAATTTTTTCCCTTTGTTCTCCTGTCTGTTTACTCAACATTCCCATTTGTTCACATATATTCTCTCCTGTTATTGCCATTGATATTTCTGTTTCATTGTAAAATCTGATGATCATTCTCTATGATTTGAGATTGAAAATGTTTCTATGTAACTTTATTAATTTATTTTATTTCATTAAAAAGTAGTTTTTGTATCATCATTCATTGTGTTTTTTTTGTATTTATTTAATCATAATCATACTGTCAAGCCATTTTGAAATTTATTCTTAATCAGACTATATACCATACTGTGTAGTATATGTTATTTATTGGACAAATCAGTAGTGTGTTATATTTGAATATTCAAAATAAATGTATGATTATAAAGTGAAGAGTTTGATTAAAAATCCAATTTCTCTAAAGTTTTTTCATTTTTCAAAAATTTAAATGTCATGTTTGAATATATAAAACTGAAGAGTTTGATTAAAAATCCAATTTCTCTAAAGTTTTTTCATTTTTCAAAAATTTAAATAAAATGTCATGTTTGAATATATAAAACTTTAGAATATTCATAACTGGAAGACATATGCTAAATAATTTGAAACCAAAAATTGTTTTAACAACTTATCTTTAGTGAAATAAAAGAGAATTCTTCTTCATTAATGATTAATATTACATTTAAAATATATCAAAAATTAACAGAATTTCACTTTTGACTTATTAATTTAACACATTAAGCTCCAGGCTGTTTTGAAAAATTTTCTGTTATATTGTTATGAATCTTCCACAAACAAAATAAAGATTTAAAATGTTCATTAGAAAAATTTTATTGTTATTTTAAACATACTGTTAAAAAAGTTAGTAGTCTTTAGGTATTTAGTTTTCTAATGAAGACATAGTTAAGGATATTTGATTCAATTTTGTACATAAATTCTTTCAAATCAAAAAGATATGTTATTTAAAAATGTTATCTATTATATGAACTAAAAGATGAAAACCTTAAAAATATTGTATATGAACTACATAATAATTTTATATATAACCATTTTCTTTCTATGTTATTGTTCTTATGAAGTGCAGTGTGCAGCAGTTCTCTAGCATGTAAATATGACTTCTGAAAATAAAACATTTTTTTTTAATTTTTATTTTTAAAAAATAAATAATTTAAGTAAAAATACAGGTTTCTCTTGCTTTATGAATTTTAGTGTTAACAAACTGCACTAATTTGTATTCATTTTTCAATTTACAAAAAACTTTTGCTTTTATGAAGAAATTAGTACATCAATGACAATCTATTATAATTTGCTTAAATCAATAATTGTGTATTGTTCTATATAATAATTAAAATTTTTTTAATTCATGTCTTAATAAATTTTTTCTATATACTGATCAAATTATTTAATAAAAATTCTATTATTCAGATATTCTATTACACTTTAAGTTGATGAATAATTGATTATTTTAATGAATTTTCTTGCTTCTCTGTATAAAATATTGTGCAAGATATATTTTCAAATCAAATTTACTGCTGTATAGCACTGATTTTATGTTAATACAAAATAATTACATCTTTCAAAAATAACTGCAATATACAGTATATTATGCATTATTGTGTTTAATTTAATTTTTTGGAATATTTTAATATAAATACTGTAGATAGATAATTTTTCTGATTTGATTTTTCTGGAATTAAAAAACAACCTATTAGAAAAATTTACATTTGAATTAATGAGAATTTTATTAATTTTAATCTAATGAATAGTTTTCAAGGAATGCATTATCTTCATAAAATAATGGATATGTGTATTTTGCATAATAAAATATTTTAAAAAATTCTCTCAGGCATATATTATCATTAATCTAGAGCAGTTAAATATATAGATAAAATTTAATTTAGATTTGGTTAACTGGTTGATATTCATTAAATTTACAAATAAAAATCAGTAATCTATTGAATGCTTTAGCTTTCTGAAAGATGCAATTAATAATTCTTATAGATTACTTAGATACTTAGGTGTTAATAATCTGTTATATTCTTCAAACATTGTTTTCCTATTATTTATTGAGTAATTTCAAAAATTACTATTGGAAAATGTTTGAAAAAATATGAAAATATCAAAACATAAAAAGGAACTTTATAGCAACATTCAAAATAAAATCACATTAAGCAGTGAAAAATAACAAAGTTTAATATAGAACAAAAATGCTTTCGGTATCAGCAATACCATCATCAGTTGTATAGAATAGAATGTATAAGATTACAAGTATTTAAATAAAATAGAACAAAGGAACAGTTTTAAACTTAACATTAGAAATAAAGACAACATAATAATAAATATAAATGAAATTTGTTAAAACTATTCATAAATAGGATCATTAAGTTAAACTATTTCCCTGGGAGGGGAAAAGAATCAATAAAATTCACTAAATATTTCTTCGTACTGCATATCTCCAGGCTACACTTAATCCGTCGGCTTGCTTGATATTGATATTATTATTTGTTTTGCTGTTCCTTATACTGTATTACATATCTAATTAGAAAATAATAATATTCCTTCCTTAGGAATATTATTATTTTCTCTACCATTGGTAACATTTTAAGATCATGCACATTTTTTTATAATTCGAGCGTCATGCCAGAGGACTTCCGTGTCTTTTTCATAAGCTCTTTGAGCTAAGGTGGTGTTAAGGTTACCCTTAGATATATTGTCCATGTGTTCCGTAATTCTGGCCTTAAAATTTCGGGCTGTAGCCCCCTATGTACATTTCTAATTGGTTATCTTTCTGTAGCCCCCTATGTACATTTCTAATTGGTTATCTTGAGCTAAGGTGGTGTTAAGGTTACCCTTAGATATATTGTCCATGTGTTCCGTAATTCTGGCCTTAAAATTTCGGGCTGTAGCCCCCTATGTACATTTCTAATTGGTTATCTTCAACATTCTGTAGAGGAATTCTGTACACACCCAATTTATTGTTAGGGAAGTTGAGTTACAGCTAAGCCCCAATCTCACTAAGGAATTTTTGCTATATTCTAGGTACATCGTTGACATCTTTATTCTTTGGCGGAATAGCCATAAAGCGAGTGGCCTTATACAGAGTCAGCCATAAAAATGTATACACTGTTTAAGAAAAAAACCTATATATCATATTTCTTAATTACATTTAATTACCAAATAGAATAAACAGGAAAACGATACACTGCCTATACAATATAGAAAAATTAACAGTTTAGCACTTAGACAGGTCGAATTCGACCTGCTTAAGTGCTAAACTGTTAATTTTTCTACATTTAATTATTGTTCAAACATGCGTTACAAACCTTCAAGTAAGCATATGTTTACATTAGATGTTAAAAATGTTGGCCGTTGGCGGCCAAACACCTAACAGAATGACGAGTGGTCGCTGCAGCTACAGTGGTCAATGCATGGAGACCGATGCACATGCCTCTGTAATCTTCTGGCGAAGGTTCTCGAGCGTGCGTGGCTTACTTTGATACACTTCATCTTTCACTGTTCCCCACAAGAAGTCCATGGGGGTAAGATCTGGCGAACGGGGAGGGAACTCAATGGGCCCTCTTCGTCCAATCCAATGTCCCTGCAGATTGTCATCCAGGAAAGCTCGTACTTCTAGGTGGTAGTGGGGTGGTGCCCCGTCCTGTTGGTAGAAGACCTCATCATCTCCATAAAGCACACATACACCTGGTAGAATTAATGTACATAACATTTGCAGGTATGCTTCTCCAGTGACAGTACCATCAAAGAAGAAGGGTCCTATCAAACCCTGAGCTGTAAGTCCACACCAGACAGTAATCCCTGGTAGATTGACTGCCTTATCAACATGGACGTGCGGATTTTCCAGTGCCCAGTAGACACAGTTATGTCGATTGACTGTTCCATTTAGTTTAAACTGGGTCTCATCAGACCACACTACCTTCATCACAAGCTGTTCATTGTTAGTTACCATTTGCTGATACCATTCACAAAATTGCATTCGACGATCGGGATCGTCATCATTAATGGCATGCTGTAATCGCGGAATGTAACATTTCCACTTAGCGTTTTTCAAAATTCGTCATACACTTGTAGTGCTAACCCCCACCTCCTGTGCACATTGCGTAGCAGACTTCTGTGGTGACGTTTCAAACTTTTCCAACACGAGAGCTGATGAAGCAGGACTTGTTGCTGAAGGTGTTCTTCCCGATTTTCCTTTGTGAATATCGCAAATCGTTCCATGTGCCTCAAACTTGTCAACAATGCATTTGATTGTTAGGCGGGTTGGTGGTTCAGTACCAAACTCCCCTCTCCACTGACACTGCACTTCGATGGCATTCCCAAACCTGATAAAACACTTCAAAATGTACTTATGCTGCTCGAACGTCAAGCGTGCTCCTGCCATTTTCTTATCTCACTAACTGTGCTGACAGTACCGACATCTGTTGAGCGAAAAACCATACTACAACATACTGAAATTTCAGAACAATTGTCAATGCCAGTATCCTGATACAGGATGACAAAGAGTGTATACATTTTTCTGGCGGACTCTGTAGAGCATTTTTCCAGAAGAGAGTACAGGCTTTAACTAAAGCTAACACAAGTTAGCCAAACTGATGTGAATTTTTTGGATATTAAAATCATTGCTTCAGAGGGTACTTTTAATTCCACTGTCTATGTTAAACCTACTGCCACTCCAGTTATCATACCCAGATGGTCCTTTGACTCCTGGACCTTTAAAAAATCTGCTTTTACTTCCTATTTTAATAGATATTTCACACATTGTAGTAACGAGTCTTTCCTTAAACCAGAGTTAAACAGAATTTTTACCATCGGCCGTAAGCACAGATATAGAGACAGATTTATGCAGAATCTCTATCGCAAACTGAAAGCTGATTACCAAAGACAGATAGCTCCCTAGGGTCAACCCGGCTCTTCCTCCCCTAATGAGCCTGATCTTGACACATCATGCCGACTTCCCATACCTTACAGACTCCACTCTAGTAATGCCATTAAATCTACCCTGAAGTCAGCAAATAAGGTCTGTACCTTTAGAAGGGCTCCTACCATCTTCAATTTACTTTAAAATGATAAATCTAAAAGATCTAAATGACTATAAATCGGCTGTGTACAGAATTCCTCTGCAGAATATTGAAGATAACCAATTTGAAAAGCCATCGTTCAGTTTCTTCCTGTGGTATCCCAGAAAATACTAAAGGATATTATTATGCACGCAATGCACCCCTCCCTCGTCAGGGGCTATGCAGGGAGGGAGGTCATCCATATATACCGAATACTCACTCAATATAAGTTTATTTTACATGTTTGCTTCAAGAACTTCATCAACAATTTAATAACCTGTCTTTATTAGGCTTTCCTGCACGAGTTCGTTAAGCAGCCAGAAGCCAGCATTGCAGGCTGCTTAGTATCAGTAAATTTCATCCTACATTTTCTGTGGATCTGTCTTTACGAATCAATTGGAAATTGTAAGACGTATAGAAGAGACACTTAGCAATAGGTAGAGAGGAGTTCGGACCTCTTAACCAATACAAATACGAATCGGCAACCTGTTAACTATTCAAATGCTCCGAGTGGCACTAGCAAACCATTGTAATTAATTAAAAACACAACTATCACGTTTTGTAATGGTCAATATGGGTAAAATTTCGACATAATAAAATGTTTAAAATTATTGATTAATAATATTGAAATTTTTTAATCTTTGAAATCACACCTCCAACATATTGAATGCTGGACACCAATATTGGAGACTCCCTATTCAAGAGGAAAAGTTATGAATATGTTTGTCAATCTGACACTTAAGTAGCAGGGACAAAATTATGTGTGTGTTTGAATTTTGCGAGAAATGCATCTTTCCAATTAATATTACACAGTTAAATTATCATATTCTTTTTTATACAAAATAACTAAAACATCTATAATGATATACTTGTATTTAAACTGTTTTCAAATATTACTTTCATAATAAATACGTTTGGTTTCAATCCATCTGTTACCTTATCATAAAAAATAATGCTGCGAGCGATAATACTTTAGAGCGATCAGTCTTGCCAATTTACCTCGCATGCTTTTAATACTTTAGAGCGATCAGTCTTGCCAATTTATCTCCCATGCTTTGCATAACCCTCCTCCCCTACATTGAATGCATGTGAGACACGTCTAATGCATCAGCACAGTACGTGGATTGGAAACTGTAGCCAATCATGATTTTCGGTTTCCAGTGCCTAGTTCAATGTGAAAAACTTTTTGGCTGGAGCTGTACATAGGGGCTACAGCCCGAAATTTTAAGGACAAAATTACGGAACACATGGACAATATATCTAAGGGTAACCTTAAAGCTACGTTTAGACGGTGCCTCTCTGCATGCAACGTTGTATGCAGAATGACGCATGCCTCAAGGCGCAACAGCCGCATGAGGCATGCAACTTGCTTCTTCGTGTTCACACGTGGAGGACATATTGCAGACAATACCGACATGAAAAGAGTTGTACGCTGCCGCTTTAGCGGCAACTACTGTTATCATTTCAAATGACAGAAGGAAAAGTAGAAAAAAGAAGAAAGACTCATAGTCTTCAAAACATTAACAATTAAATCGAAATTATTTTAATGTACTATTTACTAACAATTAACAGAAAGTCCTAACAAAATAGAATGGGTATGGTCGAATTAATATTCACAGCAGGATTAGTAGCTGTTAAATAGCTATTGAAACGAGGACAATTCGTTTAATTCAAGACCATCACAAAAATCGTTTCAAATAAATTTTAATTTATTTATAAATATAACAAAATTTTCCCACGATCAGAAGAACTAAAGAGAATCGAAATTCCGTCAGTGCATTTAATTCCTATAACTTGTTCAGAATCTTTCCAGTTTCCAGATGTTTGACAATAAGTTTTATGACTTTGTTTTTATTGCAGCAATTAAGGAGGGTTTCACACGCGGCCCGAAACGCACAGTCATAAATTTATATTTTTAAAATCTTGAAATTAACGGCAAAAACTGATTGTCGATTAAATTATAAGGGATTTATAGTGATTTATAAATTACTATAAATCCCTTAAAATTACTTATTACTTAAAATTACTTATTAATAATTTATTATATGTCTTATTTATAAATATGTATTGTAGTTTTGGGGATAACTCGAAAAGCTTTTAATTGTTTTGTAACATACTATTTTATATCAAACTATAATTTAAACAGCCGTAATGATGTCGTCAAGATAACTGGGAAGAGGAATAATTTGTTATGTTGAATATAAAAGATTGAGCAACGTTTTGATTTCTCAAGAAAGTATCTTCTTAAAAAAAATATAACATTGATCGTTGAACCAAGTCAGGTTAGATAGTTTCAGTCTTTTCAAAAAATTTACTAGAATGACTTGACGACGATAAATTTAACTTCTTCAATAAATTGAAGTGTTTTCTTCACACCTCAATCTATAAAGAAAAGAAAAATTTGCGAAAAAAGTTTAAAAATAATCAAAACAACAAGATGTTGCAAGACTAGTTGCACGTGTAACCCAACTAGGATGGGGAACACATGCGGCTTCTTGCGCCTAGTTGCATGCGTCTTGTTGCATGAAAAGTTGCACCGTCTAAACGTAGCTTTACACCGCCTTAGCTCAAAGAGCTTAGAAAAAAGACACGGAAGTCCTCTGGCATGACGTTTGAATTATAAAAATGTGCATGATTGTAAAACGTTTACTAATGGTAGAGAAATTGAAATCCCAAGGAACAGTGAAACAAATAATATTATCAATATCAAGCAAGCCAATGGATTAAGTGCAGCATGGAGATATGCAGTTCGAAGAAATATTTAGTGAATTTTATTGATTCTTTCCCCCTCCCAGGGAAATAGTTTAACTTAAAACTGTTCATAAATAGGATCATTAACAAATTTCATTTATATTTATTATTATGTTGTCTGTATTTCTAATGTTAAGTTTAAAACTGTTCCTTTGTTCTATTTTATTTAAATAATTGTAATTCTATTACATTCTATTCTGTACAACTGATGATGGTATCGCTGATACTGAAAGCATTTTTGTTCTATATTAAACTTTGTTATTTTTCACTGCTTAATGTGCTTTTATTTTGAACATTGTTATTAGAAGTCATGCAGTTTTAGTAGTTTTTGTCTTTATATAGGAACTTTATAATCGAGTTTATAATAATTTTCAAAAAAGGAAATTATATATTTAGTTAATAATTGCAGAAAATTTCATAAATGCCTACAAAAAATTATTATTTATCAATCATGCATCAAAATTATGCATTTTATTTTTATATAAAAAGTATGTGAATTTCTGGATAAATTTCATTAGGAATAAATAATGATGAAGTATCAATATTAAATTTTTGTACAATATGCTTTGGCTAAACACTTTTTGAGAATTTTTTCATCTAGGCCAGAACTGGATTAAAATCCTTTGAGACCTGCAGGCACAAAATTTATTATATAAATATAAAACTCCTCAATAATTTTATACTACTTTTGAGGCTCTTTATTGTTGGGGATCCCTAGGCACATGCCCATTGTGCCTAATGAATAATCAGATTCTAGTTCAAGCACATTTAAACAAAAAATTCTCTTAGTAAGTTAGTTGAATTATAGCAATTTATTATTATGGCTTTATTATATATATTAACTAAATCTAATATAAAATTACAATTAATGCATTGTCAATTCATGAATATTAAAAAAAAGTTTAAAATAATAATTCTACATAAAAATCTTAGTTCAATGAAAAAATTATACATTCATTAAAAAAAGTTTGAAAAATATATTAATACTTACCTATATGTAATTTTCTCTCCACTTAACAACATTTTAGAATACACATTTTGAAAACTGAAAAATATAAATAATTTGTAGCATCAATCTATATATAGTTGCTATTACATAAATATTAGTCAAATATTAAATGATACAAAAATTTTAAATTTTAAAAAATTCTATATACCATTCTGATAGATTTGTTGCCATAGCTGCAATAAATCCTAAGGCATTAAAGCTTAATTCATTTGCACTACATAATGCTAATCCACCCATAACAGGAAAGAGAGAAAATATAACTAATAAACTTGTTTTATCACCAAGAATTATTCTGGATATTACAACTGTAAACACAGGAGCTGAACTTTTAACTGTTTCAGCAAAGGATACAGGAACATACCATAGAGCAATCAATCCAAGTAAAACTGTTGAAAACCTTTTACAGGATAAATAATCAAAATTGAAAATTTTAAACAAAAGCAATATAATGAATAAATAATCATTTTAAATATCAAAATTAACAAATAACATATTTATTATGATTTATTTAACTATAAAATTATTTATAAATTTAGTTTTAAAAATCTCCAAATATTTAAATTTGTATCTTATTTTTTGAATTACATTCTAAAAAATAATAATAGCAAAACAAATTTTCTATTAGCAATGCAATCTTTTTCAAATGTAAATTAGCTTCATTTTATTTTTGAATTGTAAAGATCAATATAATTGAATTATTATTAGTTTTAACCAATTCTTTTATACTAAGTAGTAAATAAATTCTATTTGATTTCTTAAATATATTTACTTGTTTAAAAAATGTTCATAAAGAGACTATATTTTCAAGAAATGCATCTATATGTGGAATTATGCTAATCAAAATTCTAAATATTTAAAAAAAAAATCATATTTTCAAGATAAAACTTCATTTTCCAGATTCTCAAAAAATCAAATTTAGAATATAGCCAGAATTTCACAACAGATGTTATATAGAGCAATGATTAATACCTGAAATATATTGCTTGAAGAAAAGATAAATTATGTATATTGAATTTTCTTTTTTCGTATAACTTTGTGATCAGTAATTTTTTACTTCTGCACAGTAAGTTTTATAAAATTTCATTCAACTGTACTTCACTTTTAATCAATTTAGCTTTAATTATTATTATTCTTACCTTAAACTTCCTACAAGGCCCATTCGTAATAAACATTGAAAAGTCACTTTTCTTGGTGGAATTTTTTTATATAGACCACAAGGAAAACGAAGTTGTATATAGCCACAAACAGCACAACAAAACATTTGCATCGAATTATATAAAATTAAAAATTCTTAATAAAATAATTATTATTAATTATAATTCTAAGTGATCATATTTGCACCAAACTTCTTTTACAAAGGCTTTGCTGGAGGATAGTCATTGCTAAAAATATCAACACAATAAGTTTTCATAAGAAAATAATGTTCAAAATATTTCAAATATTTTCAGAATCTCTGTTGATAAATAAGTAGCTTTTAATGCAATCATTATCCAATGTTTTCTGTACCAAAATGGTAAAAGTATAGCATTATATTTGGGGATGGTTGATCCCTAGTAGTTTGTTTATTTAATACAATGGTACCTCACTACACGTCCACTTTGGAATAAGTCTAACTTGGTATACGTCCTGTTTGAATGCGAAAAATTTTGTTTCATATACGACCGATTTGCATGCTAAAATTTGTATGAATTGTTGTGTCTATCTTAAAAACACATTCCTTATATAAAACTTGCAGAGAAGTACCACCCAAATAAAGTTCAAACAAGTCGTAATTTCAAAAACATCCTGAGGAGGAGGCAGAAACAAAGTTCTTTGGACAGATTTTTAAACCTGATGAGCTTCAACAAGGTCCAAGTAGGGAAAAGAGAAAGAACATAATAAGAGAAAAACACCAGAATTTTAGATTCCTGAAGTTTTATTAGAAGAGGACTCTCCTTCCAAACAATAACATCTCCTCCTCCCTTCTCGGCACCTCCTAGTAGGCACTCGACTTTTCTCAGCAAGGTAGTGAGGTTAAATTTTCATTTATTTCATCTACTGTAATTGCTTTTGTATTTATGTATTTTAGTATTAAACAGTGTTTAAATTAATTTATACAACTCCATCAATGTATAATATGCCAATAACAATAAGATTTTTTTCCATCGGGAACGGATTAAATCATTTTCCCTTTATTTCTTATGGGAAAAATTCGTTTGGTATAAGTCCAAAGATCTGGAACAGATTAAGGACGTATACTGAGGTACCAATGCATAAATACTATCAAAATGGCTATTAAATCATTAAAACAAAAATTATGAATTTCAATGGTGAAAAAGTAAAATAAACAATTTACAATATAAATTGATGCAGACATGCGCATTGAAAAATAGTGACCCGATATACTGCTGAGTGCTACTACTCCTAAAACCTCTACTTGGCGGATGCAGACATGCGCATTGAAAAATAGTGACCCGATATACTGCTGAGTGCTACTACAGTACTCCTTAAACCTCTACTCTAGTACAGTAATGTTAAACAGTTAACGGCAAAAAGCCCATCTTTCTGATGACTGTTCTTGGACTGCTCCTCCTCCGGTTTTCCTAACAGAAAATTAACGGTAATTTGTAAATTGACATCATAAAAGGACGTGGAGCTTTGTTAATAAGACTGGTCTATGCTTACAACTCGCATTAATCGAATATTTGCTCGCACTAACTGAAAAACGGTATCAATTTTATAAGTCGCACTAATCGAAATCGCATTATTCGAACTCGCACTAATCGAGGCCTACCTGTACTGTATTTGATAGCTAAAACGCGGATATGTGGCGCTTTTGTGAGTAAGGATGAAGAGGAGAAAATCTCCAATGATGCAATGACTGACAATAATACGGTTTATAAACAAACCTGGATCTTTACAAATGATGCTAGCCCTACCACAGAGCAGCGCATCATTCGAACTCGCACTAATCGAGGCCTACCTGTACTGTATTTGATAGCTAAAACGCGGATATGTGGCGCTTTTGTGAGTAAGGATGAAGAGGAGAAAATCTCCAATGATGCAATGACTGACAATAATACGGTTTATAAACAAACTTAAATCTTTACAAATGATGCTAGCCCTACCACAGAGCAGCGCATAATATTTTAACACCTTTCTCTGAATATTTATCTTTCTTTACAATTTATACACAGATATAACCCATTCCAGAGCTTCATAACTTGAAATGAAACCATTTTTTAAATAATTAAAATTCCTCTTCACACACGACTATATTGTTTTCTTTTGTCGTCTAAGTTAATAACTAACTTTATTATACTTTACATGTTTTTAAAGTTAATTTCTACTCTCGCAGCCAGAGGATAAATATCTTGAGTATTGACAAAGTCTCTAATCTTCCAATTGTCGAAATGTCCTTTTGATTACACATACGGATTCTTCTTAGTTACAATTCTTTTGTTCTTTTCTTCTTTTTTATTAAGATTTCTTCTTGATTTCTTCCCGGTTCCTTTCGACACACAGCTTTTCTTTAAGGATCCTTTTCCCCGACTGATTAATCTCCCTTCTCTCCTCTTTTTTTTTCTTGGTATTTTGTTTTTATAAAGCTTAATATTTCATTTACATTATTACAATCTTGGCGACACCTGCACGCAATTTGATCTAGCTTCCTCGTCATTATATCTCGTGTTTTCATCGAGATTTATGTCGTTGTATACAAAATTCCGCGGTTAAATGTTACGCGTTAATCGTTTGTTTATCCTTTTTATATTTTAACACCTTTCTCTGGATATTTATCTTTCTTTACAATTTATACACAACTATTTCTTTTATTTATAATCTATCTACCTTTTTTATTTGGAGAAGTTTCCGTAACGAGCGACAAACTCCGTCTGTCACGACTTTACATTTCGTCTTCTTTTCAACTTATCAATTTACATAATCGATGGTTTACACAAATGAAATAAGAATGCACGATATACGATCATAAAATCGCAATTCTTCTTACTGTAGAACTTTGCACAACAGCAAAATCAACCAGAAATTATTTTTCAATAGATCTATATCTGTCATTAATAATTATTAAACTGCTATTAATTTCTATAATTTTGATATTTTTAATTCGAAAAATGATGAGACTAGGGTTTCCTTAAAATAAGTTTTAAAATTTAATTTAAAATGAGTTAATTAAAAAAAATAAAAAATTGCGATTAAATTTACAATTGTTCATATAAAACAATATTTTTATTAGTACATCATTCATTCCTACGTTCGCGATTATTTCATTCCATTTAAATTTTATCCAATATAGTATTTTAAATAATTTATGAATTGTTTATCGTTCATTTGAATAAGTTGTTTTATTGTATAAGCAGGTTTATTTGACTATATTTATTTTTAATAATATAGAAATGATACTAATAAATTAGAGATATAACAGACTATTTTAAGATTGTTTCGTATAAGTTTGTTAATAATGACTTCTAAATTTTATTAATTTTTTGACTATATTTATTTTTAATAATATAGAAATGATACTAATAAATTAGAGATATAACAGACCATTTTAAGATTGCTTCGTATAAGTTTGTTAATAATGACTTCTAAATTTTATTAATTTTCAATATTTCCGATTTATTTACATTTTTTTTTTATATTTAATTTTAGAAGAAACCATTTTTTTTAGGATTAGACCTACATTCAAAATGGAAAGATTGATTATATAAAGATCTGCTATCAAAAAGTCAGAAATGTTTGTTTTATTTCCCCTCGAGAAATGTAATCTGTATGCAGGTCATATTGAATACAATACATTGCATGAAAAGATTCATAAAATTCAGATAGTAGTAGTACCCTGCAGGGGACAACTAATTTATCATGTTGTATGTGGAGTAATGACCACACAATCCAAACTATTTGGTCTTTTCTAATAGAAGAGATAAAACGTTTTAAATTGTAAACATGGCTGAATAACTTTTCTCAGAAAAAGGCTGTGGTAGATCCAGGGATAGATCTGTTTTAAAAATCCTAAAGGCGTTATTTAAATGTAAATTAATATAAAGATTTTTACAGACGAACTGTCTGCATAACGACTATTATAAGAATAAATGTTTACTTCTACTTCAGGAAACCTAAGCCCCAAGGGAGTATTCCTCTATCCGGAGTATTCCGGAAACCTAAGCCCAAGGGAGTATTCCTCTATCGAATTTTGAACTACGAGTTCCTGAAAGGCAAAATCCACCCAAAACCTGTTTGCGTATTCGTACTAGATATTTTTCAGTAGCTTTTCTGAAAGTGCATAATTGTCAGAAACTCCTTTAATCTGAAAAGCAGTGGCCTATATCATCTCCAGCAAAAAAATAAGAAAGCAAGTAAATATGTAAAATAAAGTCATTTGTTAATGAATAAAATTTTTTCAACAAAGAAAAAAGTTTATAAAGTTTTTTATTTAATTTATTGGTTTTTAGAAAATTTAAATTACAAATTTCTATTATATATTTTATATTACTCACTCTTCTCATTATTGACAAATATTATACAGGTTAAGAAAACACGGTGCTTAATAAGAATAGAGAAAGTCCCGTGACGTGGAATACTACTTCCTGCTTTAGCAGGCACAATCGCACATGCAATCCTTTCCTGTTGCTCTTCTTGGGCGTGATTTATCTGGAATAAAATATAAGAAATTATACGAATTTTAAAGGATATAAAAAATTATTTTATATATCGTTAATTAATATTATTGAATATATATATATATAATTTCATTTATTGCAATTTATCTTTATATAAGTATCTTTATAGTATGTAATAATTTCAAAATATTATTTTTAGCCGTATTAACTCTTATCCTTAATACATATTCGTGAAGCGGAAAAGCCGAACTTGGAGAAAAGTTTGCTATCCCAATGTAAACAGAAAGAAGTAGTGCAGATAAACATAGAAACGTTAATAATGGAGATGTTTATCTACATCATCCAGGCGGAAATTTTTCCATAAAAAATCCATTTGTTATTTTTTTTACCTACTTGCCTACTTATACAAGACCTATATACGGCATAATATAAATAGAGATAATATCACTTACCGCCAAGAAATGCATTTTTAATCGGACGTTTGGGTTTATTCTTCTTGATGCCGCTAAAGCAAGAAAATATCATTTTTTCTCCAGTCAAATGCACCATTCCAGGATCCGAAGTTATATTACCAAACGGAGTCATCAACTTAAAAATATATATGAATTTAAATGTTGTTATTATAAATACATAAATCGTTTTAATTTTCTAACAAAATTCTTATTCATTCTATTAAAATACATAAATTGCATACATTTTTTGATGTATTTCTAATAAAGTGAATAAAAAATTTGTTGTTAAAAAATATATATTTTGATTTTACAGAGAGGAAAGTATACATTTTTTACAAGTTTTAATGTGAGAAGGAAAAAAATCTTACTGTTTTTGGTTCTTGTGATATAATCTGACTGGCTTTACGCTTCTCTATCACGCAATTTACGTGAGCTTTCTGGTTTTTATTCAGCATTTTCTAAAGAACAATAAAAAATAAAATAAAAAATATTATTTTTTGCTTCGTTTAATTCCTATTCACGATATTTAAAAAAATGTATTTTTTTTTAATATCCATTAATATTTAGTCCAATTTTTATTACCTATTTTTCATTAAAAGTCGAAAAACCATTTCAGGAACTAAAAATTTTCAACACTTCGTTGCATTTGTTAATGACGTCATTGCTAGTAATTTTAGCGGAACAAATTATTTTTAATTGTTCACATGTAATTCATATAAAACTACTGTACTTATTTTCCTCAATTTTTTTTTAACTCTTAAAAATATAAAATTATTTTTAATTTTTTTTACTAGATTTTTAATTGTTCACATGTAATTCATATAAAACTACTGTACTTATTTTCCTCAATTTTTTTAACTCTTAAAAATATAAAATTATTTTTAATCCTTTTTTTTACTAGATTTTTTTTATCTTTAGCGTTGCGCGCAATTTACCTTGTATCATTTTAAGAAAACTTGTTACGCTTTTTCGTTACTGTACGAATACTGTATAAGGAAATAAATTTCATTTTTAGCGTGTTTCGTTGATAAAAATAACAGAAATAATCGAAGATTTTTTAAATATAATTCAAATAAATTGTTGTTTATTTTGCGGAAAATATCGCAATCCACAAAATAATATGCAATATACAATAAACTCCCGTATAACATGCTCTCCTATAACGCTCTCATACAACGCTATAAACAGTTCCGTATGAAGAGAAGGATTTAAGATTTGACATACCTTTTGACTTTGGGGTTTAATTTAATAAAAATTCTTATTTTGTCGTCCAGAGGTATACGTTTTCTTCTCAACTTCTCAGGTATTTTTTTTTTTTCAATACGCATTGCTAAAATAGTAAATGCTTCTTATAACATCCATTCATTGTAACAAAAACCAAACGGTGTTTTTTCGTTTCCATGACAACTTTAACAACTTTTCCGTCGGATTATATGAATCCGCATTATCGGAGTCCGTGTTATACGGACATATACTTGTATATAAAATTTTTTAAAATTTAGTTACCTGTATTCTGTTTTTTTTTTTTTTTATTCCTTTATTAAAAGAAATCTTCTTTAAAACAAGTTAATTAACACTGTGCGCACAATAAAATCATATTTGAAACTAACGCACATCTCATTAGCAATATGCGATCAGTGCGAGACAAGTTTAAATTTGCATAAAATCGTCTGCTAATTTGTAAATTTCTCGATAACGGAGAACGTATCCCCCGCGTTGTACGGGAATCCGCTGTACTATGTTTGAATATTGAAATCCTTCTTTATGTAACAAAAAAAAAATTATATGTGTGTATCAAATGCAAACAAACATTTATGTTGGTAAGTCATTTTAAAATAATTTCGGAAAATCACAACCATAGAATGCATTGATTGCTTTGGAATAAATGCAAATCTATAACTTATATACCAATTTATTGGTTAACTTACTGTAACATCGCAATAGTTAGTATTTAGGACAATGAAATAAAGTATCATTACCGGAAATAGTATTGACTAACTGCAGTCGTTTACAATGTTTGGTTCCACTTTACTGAATTATTCAGTATTTTCTTAACCGGATGAAATGCATCAGATCTCTTCCCACCCTCGAGTATTAGTAAGAAAAAATACAATCAGAACGTAGGATTCACGAGGAAGAAGACTAATTTCTTTTCCACAACCCAATAATTTGTTTCTTACCGGTTGCTTTTAATGGATTTGTTGTCAGTAGTATTAATCATTAAGCAATAATGATAAAATTTCAATTAAAAATAATGCAGTTCTTAATGGTTGATTAAAATACAATTAAGTTTTATGACATTAAAGTTCACTGAGCTGAGAAGGGTGAATAAACATAAAATTGATTTTTATGGGCATTTAATACGATTTTCCCACTTTTGAATAAGAAAATATCCATAAATCGTAATTTTAAAAAAATCTTCCGATTGTTAAACTATATTTTAGAGATTAAATTTCTACGTAATTTTTAAATATTTATCAAATTAAAATTTATATTTATTATACATCTGCTTACATCTGTTAGCCATTCATCTTTTTTTAATATTTTATCTTTGACTGACTCTTTAAATGAGTTTTTGTTTAAAATATAAATTATATTTATCAATGGAAAATATTGTTCTAATTAAATAAGTAATAGTAAACAAAGAACGATAAAGACTGATAAATATTGTAATTTTAACATACCCCAGCTGAATCATCAATTTGCAGTTTTAAAGGCAGCGATAATTTTTTCGGGACTATTTCACTCGCCACAGCGTTCAAAGGTTCTTCTTCTATAGCTGACAACTTGTCAATCCGACGAGAAAACTAAAAATTGCAGTTTAAATAATTATTTTTCCTCTATCAAAATCAATTACATATATCTTTAGCGAAAACAATATACACTACTTGATTTTCTTGAATGCCACATTGACATTCTCGACCTTGAGACTTAATATACATCCCAGCTAAGACGAACACTCCGATGATCATAGTTATCGTTACTACAGTATAAGATACAATCCTAGTTAATTTTTGCGAGTTGGAGCCTGGCTGTTTATAAGCCTATTCGAGAATAAAAGTAACTTAAATTTAAAAAGTACTTTAAAACTTATACAAAAATCACTAAAATAAGATTTTTTATCTTACAGGAGGAAGAATATCTTGTCCCATGGAATTATAATCGACGGTAGCCATGTCTTCCTGGAGAGGTTGTTTCTTCATGTACTCCAAAGTATCTAAGTAGCGAGTGGTCCGAATGATTCGGGTGTGCTCACTCTTTGCCTTTTAACGGACTTACTACTAAACACAAGTGTTAGATTAAAGACGATTATGATAAACTACGGACCGAAACGTTGAAGAACAATGTGCTTCTTACCAATGGTATGGTCTAATGATCAGGTCAACGTCTTATGTTCAATCTCTATCTCATTCTAGGCCGTTACACTCATGCTCCGTTGCAACTTGTTATATCTTACCACATACATAGTGGTTTACAAAACCCTTTCTTTGCCAAACTTCTTTTTTTTTAAGACCGAAACAAATGCAGATTTGTAGGCTCATATAAGGCATATTTTTCGCAACGACACCACTAAATTATTTAGTTTATTAGTGATTAAAATTTGAGCAAAAGAACATGAAAGTAACCACGTGATGTGAAAATATTGTTATCTATTAAAAGATTAAGAGAGCAATAAACTCATTAGCTTAATTTTAATATTAAAAGAGAATAACTTATATGCCCTAAAGAATTTTTAATTAAACCATTTTTATAGTAAAAACAATATATTACTCTCTCTTTCAAAAGATGATGATAAATAAATATGGCCGACTTTTTTTTTTATCACTTTGTATAATAATTTAATTTATCATCATGTCTGATAAATGAAATTATTAATTTTAATAAGTTAATTACGTGGTATTTCGAAAATTTTGCTAAAATCTATTAAATTTAAAGTTAATTTTATCGTAGGTCGATGAACTATTATTTCTAAGTTATTCTATATATAAAGTAGGCGTTAGTTTTTATTACATGACTGTGTATGGAAGTAAATATAAATACTCATAAAAATATTCTCAATTAAAAAAAGTGTAAGCTATCTTTATATCTAATTAGAGTTCGCAAACTTTCTCACCTTTTTGAATACTAATGATACCATAAATAAAATTATTCCAATTCCAATCGAAAACGTCGTTAAAAATGTTTGGAGATTCAGATTTTTAATTATCTAATTTAATAAACAATAGAAAGTAAAATCACAAAGTTTTATAAAATTATTTAATACTGATATAGTATATCTAGATTTATAACAATTAATAACAATAAGGGCGCAAAAATGGTTTGCGGGACACGCACCTTACCGAATAAAGACGTCTAACTTGGCAAACGTTCTTATGCAATCATATATAATAGTCAAACGTGGCTGGCTGACTGGATGTCCCTTTTTCAGTCGAACCACTGTACTGATTTCTATAAGTATGGTATCCTTAGAAAGGTCTAATTTTTCGATGTCTGTGACAGCCAAAATTATTTGTTGTTATTAATAATTTACAAATTAAAGAATAAAAATTAAATTGAAATTGTAGTTCCTCTAAAAAGATAAAGTCCTCAGATGGCGCTGTAACATAATAATGGATGCCTTTTTACGAAGCCGTCAATGATGTTGGGATTCCCTATACGAGTTCGGAAGTATATTTCATACAGTATTATTAAATTAAATCATAAGATTATATTTCCGCTCATTTAAGGGTAATTTCTGTAATTGTTAATTATTGTATTAAGTTTTGCCATTGATTTGAACAATAGACTGAATAAACATTAAATGGAATATCGATGATTAGTTATTTATTTTTTTCTTTAATTTATTGGTTTGTCGTGGTTTTTTTAATTGTTAATCTTTACTAAATATTTACTGCATAGACATAATTTTTGTAAAATCTTTATGTTGTTTTACATTATTAAAGAAAAAAATTGAAATATTTACGTCTCAATATATGTTAACATTTTTTTAAACATTTTTGTTTTATTTAATTAGTCCCAATTAATTTTTGACGCTTGATTAAGATTGTTCCAAATACTGTATTTTTTAAATATGCCCTACCTATTCTCAAAATCTTAAGGAATTTTTCGTGAATAATTTAAATCATACTCATTCAGAAGGTCAACATAGCAAACCGTAAAGCTAATAACCTAAAAATATTTGTTAATTAACGAATATAAATGTAGATTTCGTAACTTAATATTTCACTAATGATTATCTATTAAAATTCTCATTTAAATAAACTATTCTAGTAAAAATTATCATTAACTTTCCCATTTATTAGAAAGTTTTAACAAAATTACTTATTAAAACATTAAAGTTTTAATTTTTGTTAATCTTTTTAATAAATAATAATAATCTTGATAATGATTTCTTAATTTATTTTCTATGAAAGGAAGCCAAAATAGAAGGAAATTTAAAGGGAAATGAAATTCTATGTAGCATTTCTCATTCTATTCATACATTATTATTATTATTATTTTAATTAATGTTTTAATACAAAAATCTAGAATAGTTTCGAAAACAGATTACAGTATATAAATATATATATTTTATCTTACAAAGCAAGAATTATACGGTTATTGCTATCTATAAAAAGCGATTTTCATCATTCAAAATGCTTATTTTCAGCAATGACTGGCAATTTCTTCCCTCCCTTTCTAAGAATATCGTCTTTGTTCTGAATAAGACTTAAAACTTATATTTAGAAACTATAACCAATAATACATTTAGAAAATATTTTTATTTAAAAATGTATTTACATATTTATAAATTATTTTATAAAAATTTTTTAATGCTGTTTTTATTTTAGTATCGATTTTCGATTTTGTTACTGAATTATACGTTCAAAACCAGTTGATCTGAAACAAAAACGATGGATGAAAAAGTTAGTGCAGTACTTAAAAAATCATCTTTTATCGAAATTAATTCTATAAATTAATAACCATAACTGTATCATAATTAAAAATAGCTTTAGGTCACGTGAATTATGTTTCATTCGCTACACGCTTCAGTTCTCTCTCTCTTTTTTTTTATCATCACATCATATCAACAAAATGATTATTTATTTAATTTATTGATATTTAATTATATTTTTAAATATTAAATTCGGAAAAAATATGTATGAATTATTAAACTATATATTGATATATTGTAATATGAAGAAAAAAAGGATAGAACTATAGTATTAAAATAAAATTTTCTAATACAGTACAATAAAATTTATTTATGACCTAATTCTTATAGAAGTAAACATCCAACTCTTTTTTTTTTTAATTCCTTTATATAGAATTGATATAAGACTTTCACTGCAATGTTTCTATTACATTCAACTTCATAACAGAAAATTATTTATGAATAAAATATTTAAAATACAGTATAACTATCTTGTTTATTTAAAGGCATTCATCTTTATTTTCTAAACTTATAGCAAAGTAAGTGATAAAGATAGACGGATGTATTGAGATACTGTACTAAACAATTCTGTATATTCCATTGAAAATATATCTTAATTAATTTTATAAATTTAAATAACTCAATATATTTCGTTCAATTTTTTAATATTTTAAGCATCCATAGCCTATTATTTATTTTTATTGTTCATTTTAAGATTTATTTAGATTAAATAATTCAGTCGTAGACTGACAAAATATGAAATGATTAAAAATAGAAAAATTATATTATAAATACGGTATAACATATTAATTAAGAAAGCTAGTTTTAAAAATGTATATTCTAATTTTTTAATTAATTTATCATATCACATTTATAGAAACAGTAGTTATTTTTAATTCTTTTTATCACAAAATCCTTGTCACGTATGAGAAATTTCGTTCGGTCGCCCTTTGGATGTTGATAATTATTCAAAATGTAATTGTCATCATCCAAAGAGTAAACAGAAGTACAATAACATTAATTTCAAATATCATTTAAATAATTCTTAAATTAAATTATTACATATTTTAGCTTATATATAAATCTAATTTTATTAGATTTTTTTGATCTTCTCTTACGACCTATACATAAATCACTATAGAGTATAAAAATAAACAACTATATATCTGTAAAATCTATACATCATAGTTTACAATTGTAAAATTTGACAAATTTGCATTTTTAAGAATCCAAAAATATTTTGTAAATTTGTAGGTCATCTACAAAAATATAAAAATTTCAGTAAAATGATGCTTAAGAATCCAAAAATATTTTGTAAATTTGTAGGTCATCTACAAAAATATAAAAATTTCAATAAAATGATGCAAAAAAAAAAAAAATTATTTTGTAATTTATTCTTTTTGAATTTCACTTCCAAAATATTTTGTAAACATACTAAGATTAATTCCGATAATGAAATTTCTGACTCATTTTATATCGGTAGAAATATTATATTATATATATCTTATTGGTTAAAGTCCTAAATTATATCATATTTTTGTAGAAGAAAGATTAAAAGTGAAAAGACTAACAACGAATAAAAAAATCACCAGTGGCTCCACATCATCATTAGTAGAATTTTATCTGCTCTGATAATAATTTTTATAATGTATATCAACATCAATTTATAAATTTAATAGTACACTTCCTCATAAGCAGCGTTTCTCTGTTCTCAAAATTCTTTTTTGGTCTTTTAAATCACAGTCACAATTTGAAACATTTTTTAAAGGAACTTTAACGTTTATTCAAAAATAAAATAATAAAAAAACTCTTTTCAAGAGTAAAATCAAAAATCGGCATTCTAACCAAAAACCTTAGCATTAAAAAAAGGCTTTAAAGTTGCAACAAAAATGGGGAAAAGAGAGAATGAAATCTGTTATATTATAGTAAAAGCAGGAAGAAATACTTGACTGACTATTAACAGTAAATATGCTATTCTAAGAACTGATTTAGACTAGGTCCTATATAGATAAGTTGGTATGAGACTGATCATACGCTTCAATGCATCTCATTGTAATTTAGCATAATTAATTCCTTGATTGATGACCCAATAAACTTATTATAGTTGTTCTAATAAGTAAATACATCTTTAAAAATTTCTCCTGAAATTATAACTTTCGTTAAAAATATTTAAAGTTGATTTTAAAATCTCCTTAAATAAAATAATTACTTTAATAAAAATTCATTCTTTATTAGTCAATATTAAAAACATTCGAGTATATTTTGTAAATTATTGAAAAGCATTTAATCTGAACGTCTTATAATGATGTTTTTGTATAATAATTTTATCTTATTAATGTTATTTTTCTAGATGAATTAGCATAGCTGAAAATCTGTACAGTTTCGGGGTTCAATAATAAGACTAAAATATTTTTATCGATAATATCTTGATATTTTAAATGTCATTCTTCCAGAATAATAGATTTAGAATTCGTTGCATATATTTTAAAGCGTTTTAATCAGATAACTTAAAACAGATCACCAAAGGTTTTCAGCTGTAAGATTTTCAGGTAAAGGAAAGCAATTTTCTTTACCTGAAAATCTTAAAAGTAAATCTGAAAGTATTAATGAAACAAATATGTTGGTTTTGACAAGGTCATTATTAACAATACAGATCATCTATTTTGACTGTTAAGACTGCAATAAAATCCAAATGGAAGTAAATTCATTAGTAAAAGGAATTTTGCCTGCGGATATCTGTTAAAAGCCATAGAGGATTATTTTGTTTAAAAGAAAGATTGTAATAGAAGTTTATTGACCTTGGAAAACCATATTTACTGTGCATTCGACAATTCCGTACATTTTATATGATAAACGTTTAATATTTTTCCGTCTGATTAATGATTAAAATTTATTACGTGTCGCCATCTCTTGGTGATTAAAAATATTAAAGTAAACTTATTATTTCATTTTATAAATGAACTTTATTACTATACAAAGTTATAAACTTTATTTAATCTACTATTTTTTAATGTTAAATGGAAAATTTTTTTAAATTTATTTATTTTATAACCAATAAACAGCGTTAATATTGTTTAAGCTTCTATTAATCGATACCAGAGGGCACTTTCCTATTTACACATCAAGAAAAATTGATAGTGACGTCAACATCACATGCAGATTACGAATCGGAAATCACTACTGTACCTACTAGTTTTTCGTGTTCGAAAGTAATTTATTTAAACATGTTAAAACAATCAATTCCGCCGACTTTAAATGAGTCGAATACAGTTATTTTAAAATAGCGATATTATATTTTATAAGAAAATCATGTAGGGAATTTTTAAGATTCTTAAATCTTAACGTGTCATTTCTATCGTTAAAAAAATTGGCTGAATATGCTTAAAATGATCGCTGAAAAACGAATCTGATTTAAATTAAGTTTCTGTTATATCCATTGAAAGCTTAAAATTGTTTACGTCTTTCTTTAAAAGAAAAACACATGACTAGGACATAAATCAGTTTAGCTGTCATATATTAACTGCATATTAGAATCCCAAAAAGCAATTTTTAACTCTGTAAACAAATCTTTTTGTAAGAATTTCTACCAGTTTTATGGCAAAAACTCAACTTTAATCATTATGGTTTGTGACTCAGATAAAATTTCCCATTCAAAACCGATGATAAGAAGTAAAAGCGTGACAATTAAAACTTGTGATATGGAAAAATAATAAAAAGTATTGTATTTGCTAAACTGAATTTTTCTAGGTTGCTAATGAATAAATTTTTTAAAATTTTAAATTAAAGAGAAAGAAAAAATTTTAAATAAATAAATAATAAAAGTTTTAACTATAAATATTCCATTAAATTATATTTTAAATTTATCATATTAAACGTTATAATATATTTTGATTTCGGAAGAATTTCGTTTATCATTAATTTTGATTTCTAACTTATGAAAATTGGATGACGTACACAATATTAATAAATAAACAGAATTTTAATTCACAAATTTATATGTGATTACTTATAATGCATATGCTTAAATAATTTTCTGTTAAAACGTAAAATAAATTCGATAACTTTTTAAAATTAATGCTTTTAATCATATCAAGTCAACAGCTATCAAGAAGAAATGTAGAGTGATCCGCTTAGAAGATTGGCACGTTCAACACATTTTTTGTACCTAGTATATAAAATTTAATTAATAGATTGGAAAAATCCTTGGCAGTGATCACCCATTTTACATCATTATTTATCCCAATTATCGCAGATTCAATTATTGTGGTATTTTTCGTGGCAACATTAACCGCGATAATCAAGGTATTCCTGTAATTGGTCAGCTTATTAGTGCTAAAGGTTATTTTCACAATCTAGTTAAGTACCGGTCAAAGCAGTATATTACTTAAGCACTCAATGATACAATTTGATTAGAATAAAATTAAGTAAAGGTCAATAAAATCAATAGTTTCTGATTTATTTATTTAAAGAAATGAAAACATAGCCTTTAAATTCAAAAAGAAAATTATAATGAAATATTATTTATGTCACATGAATGTTAAAAATTTTTTATTTTTCATTATTATTAACAAATAATTAGCTGACTATTATTAACAAATAATTAATTGAGCTTTTATACAACAAACTACTGTCTTAGACAAAATTCAAAAATGGAAATTACTTGCATAATATATCAATAAAACTAGTAAGAGCACTACTTTTGTTTTTCAGCTGCCATTTTGATTTTTCTGATTTTGTAGAAGACAATGGAATTTTTGTTAACTTATCTAGCTATATTATATTGTATACAGGATCATGCTGTGCTATGAAACAGAGAGATAGTTGCATCAGGCGGCACCGTAAGGGGGCGGTATAAGCAGCGAAATCAAACATTTCCCAGTATGAAAAAATAAAAATTTATTTTTTATTTTTTCAAATTTATATTATGAAAATTCAGGGCCGTGCGGTAGATTTTTTCATACTGAAAAAATCTACCGCATGGCCCTGATTGTATATCTATGTATTTAGATTGAAATACTTTTTATGAATATTTAACATTTATTTGCTGCCAATTAAGGTTTACATTTTCAATTTTTTATTTTTATACTTCAATATTTGAAAAAACTAAAATCCACAACTTCTTGCATTTTAATTTAACATGGTTTAAGGGAAAAAAAAGTGTGTGTTTATCAAAAATAATCAAAAATTTTGTTAACTGCTGAACTATATTCATTCCATGAATAATAAAATCCTTAGCTGCTGCACCATCAGTATATCTGCAAATGACACACACAAATCACCAACTTAAAACCAAGCACTTTATAGAAGTAAATTTAATAAATAATTTTATTATAAGTAGTTATTAAGTTTATTGCGATAAAGTGCTTTTTACATAACATACAATTATTACGAGAATTGATAATTAACACATACATATAATATATAAATAATAAAAAATAAACAATCATGTTCATATCTTTCTAAATCTCAAGAGCATTTCTTATCAACACTTGGTGAAAACCATGCAGTTAATCCTTCAAACATCATCTTTTATATAGCCTTAAAATAAACTTCTGTCTTAATTTATTCACAGTTTTTAGAGAAAAATAATTTCAAAATAAAACATAATGGAAATTAAGAGCATACAATGATGCAGAAATTACTGGCACAAGAGGATTCCAGTGGTAGTTTGGGGAAAACTGCATCACAGCTAACAGAAGTGGATGCTATAGGAAACACAAATGAAATGTGACCATGTGACTTGGGCAACTATGTAATGCCTCACTTGCCTCAGTGTAATAAGTCCAAACATAAATCTAAGTACATCATTATAAAGTCTGCTCATACTCTGAGCAGACTTTACATTGATATGCTTAGCCATTAAACTTCTTCACTTCAACTGGAGTACTTCAACACAGAATATATCTCTAGGACCAAGCTAGAAGTACTGTCCAAAATCCTACAGGAACATAGACGTTGTGGCACTCCAAGAAACAAATTATAAGACTTGTGACTATCTCAAAATCCCTAAGCTCATATTAATAACAGAAAAACCACATGAAAAGTCCAGAATTGCAATATATTCCATAATGGACTACAAAGTAAGGCAATCTTACTTCTCTTAAAGGCTTAAACTTAAGAAGAAATCCATTATTATTTGTGCAAATAATAGGATTTCTTCTTAAATCTTACTTCTAGATTCTGAATATATCATTGAAGTAAAAACAGATAGCCTCTCAATCTACAATGTATGAGCTGCTTAACAATCAATGACCAGAAAGACAACTTCTTGCACTGTTCAACATCCTATTGTTTTTCTTAGGAGACTTCAATTCATGGAGGGCAATTTGGGGATATTCTTCTGGCAATAAACAGGGAGAACTGTTAACAAACTGGGCTTCTTTAAATAATCTCCATCTTTGACATGATTCCAAACAAGGTATAACCTTCAGGTTTGGAAGATGCTCTTCGAAACATTCCAATCTTTGTTTCATCACCTAGGATCAAAATGACCTAACTCTGTAGGCATACCAACAAATTCTTGAGGATTTTCGATATAGTCAATATAAATCCTCTTCTGTCTCTATAGGTATTAATATATATACCACTCATTGGCCTCGGTGGTCTAGCAGTATGACGTTGGGACGTTAGCCCAAAGGTCCCCGGGTCAAGGCAGATTTTTTCTTCAGATAATTTAATTAAAAATTCTAGTTTGATTATTAATTAACATATGGCACCACTCATTGATTTAATAAAATAATAATTATTCTAATTACAAAATGGCACTAAATATTAGTTTAAATTAATTCAAATCATTAAAATCCATAAATGATTCAAGAGATTAAAATATGGCAGGATTATCTGTATTAATATATCTTCAATAAAAAGCTTCCCTATTTCCAGTGGAACTTACATAAAGCTAATTGGCCATTATTTACCAAATATACTGAGGAAAATATCAATAGAACTCCACCCATTCCTGATGATAATGAAAAATTGGTGAAACTTATAATAATGGTTTCAAAAAAGAGTATTCCTAAATGTTATAGAAAGTGCTTTATTATTATCCATATTTAACTGCTAAAAACTTCATATAATAACAAACTAAAGAATCAAGCACCCTTTGCAGTATAGTACTCTACTTAACTTTTATTAATTAAGACACAACACTTTTACCAGAATAAAATTTAATTCAAATGTTTATATATATATTTTTTAAATAGCAAAATTAAATTAAAAAATAAATTATATTCGTACAAAATTATTTTAGCTAACGGTTTTAAAACTAAAAGAATTTGTAAAATCGTAAACAATCCCTTTGTTGTGGACGATTCGTCAGCTATTCATCTCCTGTAACCATTAGAATGTTGGACTTTGAACTACGCGGATAACACTTCTACGAATTTTATTCTTCATTATTGATTTGTTTCTGGATGTTTCTACCGAATTTTTAAAACAAATTTCCTACAGTTTCCGAATAATTCTATATTACTAAAGATATAGAATTCAACAGGAATCCTTTCGCCCCAAAACTTGTTGCAAAACTGACCAATCAGGATTCTTAGAAAAAAGGAAGCTCAAGAGGAGACTTTAAATATCCCGCGACCATGGCGCCACCTGTTAGATGCGCATGAGCAGTAAGTCAGTTGACTGCATCCGTCCACTCGACAATCATGTCCCGAAGGAAACAGCCTAATCCCAAGAACATCAAGCAACAAGGTGAGTTGTATCCATTAGTATGGGTTTAATTTTTAAATAGATTGTAATATATTAAGTTATCTATCGTTTAAACGTAATGATGATTAAGGAATAATTAAATGATCATCGATAAACGGAAGATACCCGGATCAATGTTGAACCAGTGATGGCGGATCTCGTCCGTGCGACTTTTTCAAGAAATGTCGAAACAGATGATAACATAGATATACCTTCCTCCATTTTCATCTGCGATGGTGTAGCGGTGTTACTGATATATTAAAGCTGCTTAAGATTATATTAATCGATACTTAATACTTTTATCAGTGGTGGAATGCGTAGATGGGTACAGTCCACCCACTTGTTAATGGAGAAGCGGATCACAAGTAGTGACGGAGATGACTTGTTTCCCTCTTTGTATTCCTTCCCTTCCAAATCGTCGTATTTATTTCTCGTTTATTTTGCTCATCTTCGCTTTAAATTTTCGTAACGTTATTGAATTTATATCGTTTTAATTTTATAATATTGTAATATTTTTAATATCTTAGTACGAAATTTTAGATATTTCATCCCATTCGAAAAAGGATAATAAAATAGAAGGAAAACATTTTGAAGGATCAAAATACGCGGAATTTTTTCAAATCATTAATATTGTAAGGTTTTACTTATTTATCATCCTGATCGACAGCATTTTTCCTTTTTTTTTTTTTTTTTTCGGCTGCTCCAATAATAATTACAATTAAAACATTGTGGTTTCTCTTTTTTTTTTTTTTTTTTGTTCGGCTGCTCCAATAATAATTACAATTAAAACATTGTGGTTTCTGATGAGATATATATTTAAATTATTTTAATAAGATTAAGATTTTAACGAATTTTTAGGGTTATTCTTTATTCCTTATCAAACGGGGTCAAAGGAGAACGTGATGTTCCGAATCTGTTTACCGGGATAGCTCCAAACTGATTACATGGAGTTTGTTGATGTCATTGTAACTGTACAGACAAAAAAATATATATTTGTCATCGATTATTAGTTTATCATGTTTATTCTTTAGGTATCTAAAATAATAACCCGTCAAGTTAAATATTTTGACACGAAAGAATGCCAAATTTATGATGATGCATACGATCCACTTACACTGTATATGTTTTTTTTTTTCATAGCTATAAAATATAACATCTGAGATAGACAAGACGGGAATATTTAATTAATATTTAAAATATAAATCTATTATTTTCAAGTTAACATTTATCGACTAAGCAAGATTTTAAAGATTAATCAGTTAGATGATATTTCTAAAAATATTCTGACGTTATTGTTTAATGTCTTCAAATATTTTAAAAATTTATTGGTACTATAAATTGAATTCGAATAATCTGATGTATTTGTTATAATAATTATTGTTTAAAAAATCAATATATATAAGCAATATAGATTTTTAATAATTTTCGTTTTATAAAAATTCACTTCCTTATTGTAAGAAGTAAGTATAACTGTGATGATCGTTACGATTACATAGCAATAATTATAAATAGATATGTCTTCATAATTAGATTTTAAGTTTTGGATATAAAAGAAACAAGTGAATGTAACACTTCTGGTGACAGGCAAATTTCTTTTCTACTGAAACTTGAGTAGGTACCTACTTGGAATTAAAGAGGGTGATGTGTTCCTAGTGCTGTAATTAATTTAGAATAACTTGTTCTTTAATAATGAACATCTTTTATCTTGTCTGAAAATGCATCCTATAGCAATTTTTTTTTATATATTATGTAAGATTAAATCCTTTTTTTTCCCTAGCAAAACTAATGTAGAGAAATCGTTAAATTTGATGGTTAATATGTGCATATTAAATCTGTTTAAATATCGGTAAACTGATTAGTTAATAGATGATCAAACATAATCCATTTATAGACCTGCATATTCACAGGAGAGCAATTGCTTCATTAGATGTTTAGATTATCATTGGCTACACAAATTGTGTAATGATTGTGTTCCCAATTTCATTTCAAATGTGTGTCGTGAGTAGATGTACATGACACACATCTGGGTCCAAAAGGTAAAAATATCGTGACGACATTGAAAAGTTAGATTATCGGTAGATCAGATATCAATTCAACAGATATAGAAAAATTACTGATAATAATTTAAATGTCGTTTAAAAATCATATATTTAAAAGAGTAAACATAATATGAAATTATTGTATTATCAGTGGAATACGATGTTCAAATATTTTCAATTTGAGGAAATGCAATTAAGAAAAGACGTTAAATGCAAAAAAAAAGTAAAGGAATTTTATTTTTTACATAATTCCTTTACCTCTTACTGAGAAGTAGGGAAAATGACGCGTTTTCGTAACAGGATGCAAGCTGATCAAACTTCCTTTACTTCTTACATTTGACTATCATCTAGAATTAGATAAGTGAAGATTAGGAAGTTTGCATATACCTTAACTTTTTAATTTTATATTTTAAAATATATTTATATAATAAATAATTAACACGATAAACAAATGGACGCACAGGTGTGCGACATCATCCGCCATTTTAAAAGTTGTTCTCCGATGCGGGTTTGATGGTGGTCATTCGATGACGTAGGAGTTTTGACCTTGATGACGTGAAATCTGTTTTCTTCCATCTGTAAAGGGTGAACATTTTAATTCCTCATACTTTCTTGACTCGCTTACCCAACAGGAAGACATTTTCGCTTAATACATTTCTCACGATTCATACTTTTGTTCTTCGGGGTGTGTTTTGTTTCACCTGTCCTAATCTGTACCACGTAAAAGAATCCAACAATTCTCCCTGTACATTTCTTTAAAAGTGAACAAAAGGGGATTTTTGTTACACCCATCTCTACTCCAATCTTCCAATCGATGCGTCATCACTGACGTGTCACATTTGGGAAATAGCTTATTTATGTGTATAGTGTATATATATAGTTAAATGTTTTTAGGTAGAGAAATATTTTTTAAAGTTCTCTGTCGGAGAATATCGTTCCATCACACTACAGGTTCTATTGTCCATTTTACGGTTTTGTTTCTATTTTTAGCGACACAACATCGCTTAAACGATACATCGTGACATCAATTGACAACACGACGTTATTATCGCCTCTAGCTATTCTTTGTAGTCTGATGACGTTAACATAAGATGTTCTGGAAAGATCTTAGAAAAAGGTATTTTAAATTGATTATCATTACCATCACATTAAGCAGTTGTTTTTCGCTTTCCTCATGCAAGGAAAACAAATTTTTTTTTTTTTAATTAAAAGTCTATAAATTGGAAACTTGAGTAAGATAAGATACTTCACATTAGTGAATTGACCATCAACACTTTAGAGTTGTTCATTTAATGATTTTATTTCGGCTTTTATGCGAATTTTTTTAAATTAATTTTTACATTAATTTAAAAAAACAAAGTCTGTTTTTACTTGCAGAAGATTCGAAACCTAACTTTAATATTTCGTACAGGGTGGAGTCGATGGCTCACTTGAACATAGCACCTCGTACTGTTTCCATTGTCGTTGGTATGGAAACGTCGTCTCCTTGGTGATGCTGGACAAGTATCGATTTTTATACTTTGCGACATTTTTCTACAAAACGCGTTTGAACTCGATTCTCTGCATCTGGAGTTAGGACGTTTTCAAAATGCCGAAGGCAGGTTTAGAAAACAGGGGTGGGTTAACAGGAATTGGCAAACCAGGTGGGTTTGAGAAACTTAAGGCTATTCAGTAATCCGGTTCAAATGTGGATAACTTAAACAAATGAAAATTAAATCTGCAATTTTAACTGATTTGATTATATTTGAAGAATTTGACTTATTTAATATAATTTTAAAAAATATTTTGAACCATCGACTCTTGTTTATCTGAAATATTCGACTGGAAGATAAATGTAACCGCATGTGAATTCTCTAGAGCTAAAGAGGGCCAAGGACACCTCAATTCAGCCACCTGCTAACTTATATGTTCTGACTTTTTCTTAACAGTTGCATCGATTCTCCTTTCTCCTCGACAGCCCCTCTACGTGGCTGCAATATTTCCTCTCGTTCCGCAACGTCGCACAACTCAACGGACACCTTCTGTTAGCAGCCATTCTTATTCCTTCCACCCCCACAGGTGGTTAGAAGTTGGACTAGTCGGGATGATGGGGCGTCGCACTTCCCGCATCCTGATAGTCCCACCTGCCACAGTCCTTAGACAACGTCTGATTCAAAGGTAAATGTTTAGTATTACAGAATGCGATTCGCTAGACCGTCACACTGTTTCTCGACTTTTGTATTTCATGTCGTTAACCTCGCTCCGATGCGTATCGGAGGATAGAACATACTTGTTGCCCCCGCGGCCTGTGCCTTACACCACACACTTTTCCGTTCCTTGTTCTCCCTAACTCTAAACAAAAATAGTTTTTTTTTTGTTTAGTTTATGTGGTTGAGCTGATATTCGCTTAACGGTTGCTTTTGCAGTCTGTAGAAAACGTTGTGTTCTTTGCTGGATTATTGAGGATTTGAAACAATATATATATACATCTTTAATTTTCAATTAATAGAAATTGTTCTGTTTCGTATAACTGATTTTCGGGAGACATGCGATGCTCTGGTGTTTCTTGTTATTGATCTCTCCAGAGTATTTCATATTCTGCGACTGAAAGTCGCCGTTACCTTGACAACATTGCCAAGACATACACAAACACCCTCATGACATTTCTTCGTCGCGCAATTTGGTAGAGGGGATCAATAGAAAGCACAAGGATATTGAACCTCGGAATTCTTTTCGCCCCCATCCTCAACCCCCGCGTCGAATGAAGACGAGGTGAACGTCCGACATGTCCCGGGATGAACGGAGGGAGAAGTCCTGGGCCCCCACGACTCCATGCCCTCAGGTAAGAAAAGGGGAACTCCCCGATCGATTAGTCTTGCCCCTCAGTCCCGTGATCAGCTGCATCTGGAGTCAGGTCTGTGTACAGGATGGTTGCTATAGTAACTCAGTTCTGCGCGCGCGCTATCACCACCCTCTATACATCGGTTCAGTAGACTTTTTTCACTCAGCCACTACTAGAGGTAACTTTTACTTTTAATTTCGTAATCTTTATTGTTAGAAAAACAGCAACCTAATTCACTTCAAAAATTTTTTACGGAGTGAAGAGGCGTTGGGAAATTCAGAACAGAATCATCCGTGGAACTGAAAAAAATAACTTTATCCGGTCGGATTAATGTTACCAAAGTAGTTTTGCGTAATCTCTTAAAATTGTTAATTTTCTTCTCCTCTCATCTCTAATTCTTTACAGTTGACTCGCTCTAATTACCGTAATGTTTGAGACATCCTGCATGTTTACTCGGCGATGAGTCAGGCTGTGCGGATTGCGGAGTCGTTGACGGTTGCCATGACGACCAATCGAACTACCTGCACTACAGCTTTTGCTTTACATCATCCAGTGGCTAAACGCATCAAACTATAGACACCTGGCACCGCAATATTTTTGTCTAGTTGGTTCCTTGTTGGTTTTATTTTACTGTTTTCTAACCGGTGGGAATTTTAGCGTCATTAAACCCCTGCCAGACGATTAAAATTTGTTTGAAAGATTGGATTTTTTTAAAAGTCAACATTAGATTAAATTTATTGGGATTTTCGAAATATCTTCAATATTTATCATGCTTTTGAATTAGAAAATAAATATTAATATTGATCATATTAATATTTTTAAATGGATTTTCCAAATATTAAAATCAAAATGGAAAACTAAAAATTTCAAAAACAATGAAAAAAATCTTAAGGAGGAAAAAAATTATTAAATAAAATTGGTGAATTATCCTTATAATACAGAATTATTTAAAAAGTAGCAGTAGTAGTAAAAATAATAATATCTTCATTTTATTTTTTTTAAATATAATTTATTCCAATATATATAATTTATTAAAAATAATTTCTAAAACATTGATTACATTGATTGAAACATAAAATATTATATTGATAGAAAAAATTAATAGGAAAATTTAATTGCAATTATGTTTATTACTAAAATATTACTGATAAAATTAATATTAAAATAAAATCCATTTCAAACAGTTTTTTTGTAATGATAATTTGTAAATTTATTATTTTATAAATTATGATGAATAAAAATCAATTATTTTTTTATATTTGAATAGATCTACCATCTGAACACCTTGGCATTGAATTGCAACAAAACTGTGATAATACTCCAGCCATAGTAAGGGACCAGACTAATTTGAATACAAATGTTAAAAGACCAAGAGGAAGACCTAGTAAAATTCAAACATTACTAAGAAAAGAACTACAGAAAAAAGCAGCAAAGAAGAAAAGTCAGAATATGGCAGAAACAAATAATAAAGGTATGTTGTCTTCTAGTATTTTGAATTTCGATTAAATATATACTGATTATTGAATATAGTAATTTTGAGTTTATTGATGGATATTATGGTAAAGCTAAAGCTAACATTCCTTTGCACATGGCAGTGCTAAGGAATGCCAGCTTTAGCTTCATCATAATATCCATCAGTCACCAAATAATAATAAAAGAAGAAAAGGCAAAAGTATGTGTTTAAAATTCTCAGGCTGATGATGATATCACAACTTAATTTATAAAAGAAAGAAACTAAATGCATGCTGTAATCTGTAATCAAAATAATTTGCTGATCATTTGGAAGAAAAAAATCATAGATTCTACTATTATAAAAGCCAATTAACATTTTGAAGACTATGTGAAAAAATTTGATACCCAATTGCAGATTGATATTTAATGTTTTTTATAATGATTTTCAAAAACATTTCTCTTTACTTGATTTTTATATATTTTTATGCTGTTTTTAGTTCAAAATAGAAATTTTATATTTTATAGTAAAATATAGTCAACAAATGGTGAAATATTCATTATGAGTGCAAAGAGCATTTTTGATATTTGTTTAAAAATGGAGCAGCATATTTTGAATCTTAATAGAAATATTCATTTTTAATTTTAGAAAAGTAAGCAATATTGTCATACAATTTTGAAAATTCAAATTTCTGTGAAATTTTCAAAATCTTATATGATTTTAATATATCTGTTAATAATTTTTGGTTAAATAATTTATAAATTAATATTTATAAATAAATATAGATTAAATCAAACCTTACAGCAATGTCAAGATTTTGCAATATAGTAGATTCCCAATTATCTGGATTGGATCATTTGGGTTGTGGATTATTTATGGTTAATCTGCAACCTGAATTCAGTGTTTAATTATTGATGTTTTATTTCAGCTGTGATATTTGAAAGATTTTAAACTCTCCAGTCATTCTACTATTATATCTTAGATAACTGGCAATCAAAATTATAAAATTACAAATATTGCAATAATTTCTTATTGCAATAAACAAATTTATTATTTCTTTTTCAATAAATAATAGAACATTTGAATATAATTTTTGTATGCAATTAATTTTTTTAATATTAAATGCATATTTAACATAATTTTGATTTTTAGTATTTTGTAAATTATCTGGGGGAATTAATTTCCTGACTATTACAGTTAATCAGGAATCTATTATATTGAATTTTTTCATTACATTAGAAAATATTAATTAAAAATGGAAATTTCATTATCAGATTTTGAAAATAAATCCAAACTATATATAGTAAGACCCTGCTTAATGCTGCTCTGTTTAATGCTGTATCAATATAACACGGTTTTTTCGAATTCTATATTTTTTATTGATTCACTTTGGCGTGGTTTTTCAAACCATTATACTCACATATATCCAAAATTGCACGAATTTGTTGTTTTATACTCCTCTGCCTTCTCACAGTGTGTTTGATATCAATGTAGTGCAGTATATACGAAAGTTTGATGTGGTCACAGTTCATATTTATGATTGGTTATCAAGAGTAAGCATTTCTAAAAATGAGGAGCAAAAGAACTTGCAACGGATTTTCTCAAAACAAGTTTAACCACTATTACGGAAATTATGTATTATTGATAGAATAATATTTATGTATTATATGTATATGTATTATATGATAGGCCCGAATAATATTTTACGGGGGTGCCAAAAAATTTAAGTTCCGCCACTGGTTCGAAACTTATTTCTTACCCAACTTATTTTTGTATTTTTCATTTATATTCTGCATTTTTTTTTTGTTTGTTTATTATTGTCCATTAATCTTAGTGATGATCAATCTGTTATTATTACTGCTCCGAGAACAATGATGACGTATAATCTTCGTGAGAATTTTTACCAATAAAAATGTCTAATTTTGACACATGATTACAGGTTGGTATTTTGACTAATGAGGATATCTTTTAGAAAAAATTTTAGAATCAACTTTTTTCGTCTACACAGTTATACCAACCACGAAGATTGGATGGAATATTTACTCAAACTGATAGAAGCTCAACCACTCACTTATTACACTGAATATACATCATTAGAATGACTGTAGAGATTAGAAAGAGACATTTAGTTTTGTTTTCTTGCACAAAAGTGTGATGTCACAACAAGAGAATCTAAAGCCAAGAGATATACAGTAAGACCCCGCTTAACGCTGTTTTGACATAATGCGGTTTTTTCTCGAATTCTATATTGTTATTAATTCATTTTGGCATGGTTTTTCAAACCCTTATCACAGAAATCTCAAATCGCATGAATTTATTGCTTTAATACTCCTATGCCGTCTAGCAGTGCGTTTGATATCAATGCAGGCAGTGTATACGAAAGTCTGCTGCGGAATTTGCAACAGATTTTCTCAAAACCAGTTTAACCACTATTACGGAAATTATGAATCAGTTTATACAAAATGATCCAAATTTTGATAAAAGTTCAAAGGCAAGAAGTGTCATGGATGCAATATCTTGTTATTGACAATTGCTTGCTGAACGAAAAAAAAAAGGCAAATGACGTTAGATGACTTCTTAACGAGAAAACAAAAAGTGTCAAATGAGGAAGAACCTTCCTTATCACAAACATAAATTATTTACTCGAATATTTTTGATTTTCATGAATGATTTATGAATACAAATCAATATTAGCAATAAAAAATGTCTACAATTAATGTAATACAATAGTAATAATACATGTTACAAAATAAAATTAAAAAAAATGGTACATATATTTTTATTTACTGTTCTGTTTCACCTATTTCATTATTTATGTTACGATGACCTCATTTAATGCTGTTTCGTTTAGCTCTTGGTTTCTTTGGAATGTATCTCCTGCGTTAAATGGGGTCTTACTGTATAACAATTTATGAAACAATACAGGAATCCAATTTTGACATTATTGCGGAAAATTGAATTTCAAGACAAGTTCTCTTGCCTTCCGCTTACATTACTGCCCTTAAGTCCTCCTGTATAGAAATTCTTGGAACTGTCACTGTTTGAATTTAATTTATATTTTCAATGAAAAAAATATATAATAAAAATTGTATAAAATAAGAATTCTTCAGTTTTATCTACAACAAAATATAAATACATTAAAAAATCATCAACATGAATGAATGTTGAAATAATAATTTTAAAATCCCTAAAATACAGAATATATTAATAATATAAATATTGATAAAGATAAATAAAATTGGCAAGTTTTTCAAAGTATCAAATATGATTAATGAAAAGCTATTTATTGAATAAATAGGTTGCCTTCCAGCTATGAACTTAATCAGTTCTGGGGTTTTTTTTGTAAGTTGGAAAATTTTTAATTAGAAATTTATTCTTAAAAAATATTCTTTACAGATATCAAATACTGTGTAAGTATTTGTTGTATTGTAAAGATAATGTATTTTTTGAAATTGTTAGGTGAAAATTTGTAAAATGAAATTTGGTTCTACTAATTTCAATATAAAAATTTAACTAGCTCTTGGACAATGACAGATCTATATAACAGCTAATCGAGCTTAAGTCTAGGGTCCCCAACCTTTAGGGGGATTCCAAAGCATAATACAAAGTATGTAGTTTTTAAAGAAGCAGATATTGATATCTGAAGCTTCAGATATTGATATCTGCTTCTGATTTTATTATTTTTTAAGGCAATTGATATTTGAAGTTTTGGATATCAATTACCTCAAACCTAGAGCCCCAGAAAATCAGATCTGTCCCTATTCTTGGATCTCAAGAAATTGCCAATATTTTACCTATATGCATTAAATTGCAGTAGATCCTCATTTATCATTGCTTCAGTTAATATTGTTTTGCTATTATGTTGCCACCGAAAACTAAATTAATTAATTAAAAATTTTAAGATTTTAATACAGTAAAACAGCTAAAATAAGGCCCTATTTTCTAATATTTCCCTTCATAATAGAGAGATAACAAGGTGAAAACCTATATAAATAGTTATAGAAGCAAGATAACCATTAACTCAAGTATACCATATTGTCTATGAACAATGAATTAAATTATTTAGAACACAGGATATTTATCTGATAGACATGTTGGAAATGCCTGAGCTTTCCAGAGGACTCAGGATTAAATTAGGAACCTTTCCTTTGGAAAATTTAAATAGGGGAATCTTACTGGATCTACTACAGATGTGGGAAGTTTGTGATTTGGTCTAAAATAGATGCCTTTATGTAATAGTCAGCAAATGGGAAATAGCTTATATTTGCTAGAAAATTTGTTATGTTAGTTTGAATTAATCTTATTGATTGCCATCCTGTACAATCCAGCAAACCTCCACAAATTTTGAAAACTGTACAGGTATGCCTCAATTAGTGCGAATAATTGGTTCCACGAATTTCTCGCACTATTCGAAGTATTAACTATATTTAAAATATGGTAATTGGTTCTTGCTTTGTGAGATTCCGACCATTAGCTAACCTCACGATGAATAACCACAATACTAACTTAACACTAAATGTTTAAGAAATATTTATTTTCATATTTTACATTGTTGTTCATCATCTAAATTAATAACTTACCAGGAATTGCATCTCATACCATCATCAAACCAACTGCCAAATCGAAACCAAAAAAGCGAATCGAAAGCAGAAGTTGAGCGCTGCCTGGCCGCCAATTCTGGGTCGAGAATTGAGTGAATAGTCCAATTTGCGATTAAGCATTGCAACTTTATTGAATCGGTAAATTAGTTCCGGATAGAATAAGCTATAACGTTCATCTATAAAAATGTTTATTTTTGATATATTGATTGGATTCTGCAAATCCTTCGCACCTTTAATAAAATTTTTCATACAGCTCTGTAAATATCTCGACACACTTTGATTATTTTACCTATAATATATATTGATATTTATACGGAAGAGATACTGTCACTGTAGGCTGCCATATAAATCGCCTGCCAAAAAACAAACACTGATGATGACAGTTTGCATTATTGACGCTTTTATTCATATAATCAAAGCATAAATGACTTGCCAGATGCGAGAAATCTTAGCGTTAACGTTACTCGATCACGCACAGATGCGGCTTTTGAATATAGCTGGTCCAACGGCTTCTACAATATATTCTACTTCACAAATTGTAAGTCGGCAGAAATTTCTAAATTGTTGAGAGTCTTCAATTTCGGGTTCTCTAATTGGAGCAGATCCGGCAGCGAATGTATTCCTGCGATCAATTTACGGTTTGATCCAACAGTTTTTTTTTTGTATTTTAGGTTTCTTCTTTTTAAAATAACCTCAACTACTACAGCAGCCACCGCAATTCATAGTTTATACGATGACACGATGTCACTATTCTCAGAAGTTGATTACCTATCGTAAATGTACTCGCGGTTTTGAGGTACTCTCCAAGGACATACTCTCAAGATCCTCGCAAGCTGCTCGCGAGAGCAAAAATCTTGAGTAAATACTCTCAAATGGGTAGTTTCCCGAGAGTTAAGGCCGTGGCACACTGAACGCGCACGAAGCGAAGCAAAGATGACAGAAAAATTTGCATCCTTCGCTTCGCGTTGCACCGCGCCTCAGCCTGTCTACATTGTAGCCGAGTTATTTTTCCTGTTTCATGTATTTGTCGATAGAGGTCTTTGGCGGAGTGTGGTTGATTTGTTATTAGGAAAGAACTGATCGTATATTTTCGGTATTCTTTTAATATGGTGTCCTATAGATCTTTTTTGTACTTCTAAAACAAATTCTATATCTGAATCCCAACCACACGGGTTGAACATCCGCCATTTTCAAAGTAAATAAAACATTCGTTTCTATTGGTTGATTGCTTCCTTCGCGTCTTGCCGCACCGTATTATTCGCGCGTGTTGATTGGTCAAAGTTCAATTTTTTTCAATCTCCTTTCGCAGGGTTAGGCGCGTTAACTCTAGCAGCCGTACGGGAAAAGCTAATCCAAGTCACATTGTACGCGCGTAATCGTGCGAAAGTTGCTTTCTTATTCTTCGCTTCGCGTCGCGTTCAGTGTGTCTCATCTTTTTAAATAGTTGTAGTCTTTTTTA
>AYEL01082365.1:0-31230 GCA_000484575.1 Olivierus martensii | reverse complement strand
AAATATATTATAAGAAAATAATTTATATACTTTTTTTTATATATTAAATTATATAAATATTGTGTACTTAAAATTTAAAAGTAAGTTTATAAAAATAAAAATTTTAAGCATTTCAAATAAGCAGTCTTATGTAGCTTTACTATGAAGTATATAACAAAATTTCATTATCTACCTTTTTTTCAGAATGTTGGTGTGTTTATAAAGAATGATTATTTTATAATGTTTTAATTTAGTTTGACTATTTAAAACATAGATTTATTAACTCTTTTTTATATATTAAATTATATAAATATTGTGTACTTAAAATTTAAAAGTAAGTTTATAAAAATAAAAATTTTAAGCAGTTCAAATAAGCAGTCTTATGTAGCTTTACTATGAAGTATATAACAAAATTTCATTATCTACCTTTTTTTCAGAATGTTGGTGTGTTTATAAAGAATATGATTATTTTATAATATTTTAATTTAGTTTGACTATTTAAAACATAGAATTATTAACTCATTTATAAGCCTAATTTATAAGCATTAAAACTGATTTTATATCATAAAATTGCAGAAAGAATTGATTTATAGCAAAATAAATACCAAAATTTAACTCTTATTATTTGATAAAAAAGAAATAAATTGTAAATGTTTTAAAGGAAAAAAATTATTGCTATAAACTAATAAATACAGCTTGGAAATTTATTAGAATATAAATATCCTTGTGTTTGGCACAGAATAGATCAGATGGCCCTTGTGTCATAAATTTCTACCAAACAAACACATAGAAATATAAATTTTATAACTAGATAATAATTTGTAAATAAACACATATAAAGTGCATCCTATAATGGATAAAAATAACTTAAATTACACACATATCCTTCATATGGACATCTTTCTCTGGAGGAAAATGGGTGATAACTTTGCTTTTAAGCAGTTCTTTATATAGGTAACAAAATGTTGATAATTTTTGGTAATGTATCTGACATCTAATATTTGTATTGGTATTTTTTTTTTCAAAAGCCGCTATATTGTTAAATGAAAATAAATTCTGATTTGATATTCATTTATCATCATAATTTTAGATGAATATAAAAAATTAATTTGCTTTTTTTGTTTTATATTCATAAAAATTGATGTTTAATATTTTAGATATACTGATGAATATTTGCTTTTTATTTTTTTAATAATAATGAGAATTATTTATTTGATTTTTCAAATTTTCCATTTGTATTAACTCCAGTTAAACCAACAGCTCTCAGGTGTACTTTCTAACATAATTAAGTTTTATTAATTTTATATCGACAAATTATAACTCTTCCATATCAAATATTGGAAACTAGAAATGTTATTCAACAACCATAAATCATGTGGACATCAATAGGATAATACTCAATCGAAGAAATGCATATCTTGCACTTCTAAAGTCGCACTTCTTCCGTAATTATATTTTTATTAGTTTTAAATAGATGATTAATTTTGATAGGTAAAATCTTGCCTTTTTCTTTAGTATTTAAAGTCTTCCTTGACATATTTCTTCTGGCTTCTAATTGATTTAAAGGTAGTTCTACAAATATGTGAAATATGAAGGCTAAGATATAACTTGTGACGGAATAACTAGTGGCTAACAATACCTGCAAAAATATCATAAATATAAAAGGTTTCCTTCAAATTAATCTATATTTTACAGAATTAATAATCAATCATATTACCATGATTAACTTTAAAGTTATTTGATGCATTCTTACCATGTCAACATGTCCCAAATAAAGTTTCTCTCTTAATCTTCCTTGATGATATATAATGACAACAGGATGAAACATATACGCCAGGAATGAAAGACGATATAAAGGGATGAAAACTTTCCAAGATAAAATTTTGTTCACTATTCCTTTACAGAATACATAAATAAATAAATAAATTGTTAGACAAATAAATATATGTACATAAATAATTGTACTTATACACCTAATTCTTTGTTTTTCCTCTGCGCTCTCCATTTATATTTCCTTGGAGATACACGTTTAAAGAAAATATCCCACCTCTAAAGATTTCATAGCCATGCGATTTGGAAAAATATCTAAAATCTATCTGAGAGATGAATTGCTAAATCTACCAGGAAAACGTTATTTTGTCTAACGCAACTGATAAAATATACTAATCGTTCAATATCCGAGGACTCAGCATTAGTGAATACAAATATTCGCAAAATAGCCATAAAATTTGGAAATGTATTGCTTTCTGCACAAAAATCACAAAGTGGAAGATGAATGAACCACGACTACTTAAGAACGCCCATAGAATACCGGATCCCTTAACAACATCCGAATAAAGAGTCATGCAAAACAGATAACAATGAACTGAAATCTTGCTTTATTCTTTTATATCATCCGGACTACATCTTCCTCTGCTTCAGTATGCACAAAATAGCATGTATACCTATATTACGCATTTACGCTATAATGTATCATATACGATCAAAAGAAGCATTTTTTTTTGCTCTATATGTTATCTAATGCATGCTATTCACATGTTCAACAACCTATTTCTAATAAAGATTTTTCAGTGCCTAGGTAAGCGCATATTTTCTGGAACATTAAAATATAAGTTAAGTTTTGCGTGTTTTCGATTTATGCGGTCATATTCAGGAACCAGTTACCTGCATAATGGTAATTCAATATAAAAACGGTAATATTAATACTATAAATGTAATATATTCACATCGATACTTATATGGGTTTTCGAATTCAAATTACAGATTTTGTTTTGAGCATTTTCATTTAATAAAAATTTTTTTAGAATATATGATTTATTTAAATGAGATAAAACAATCCAATATAAGTTTTAAATAGTCAATAATTTATTGTAGACTGAAGTCTGATATATGAAACAAATTAAATAAGATGGAGTGGGGTAAGAGCGGAGCTGGGGACAAGTGCATTAACGGGGGTTTTTTATTATAAGATAAACAAATTTTGCTAGTTGATATTGTAGTAATCTACTAAAAGTTAATATCAATCTATTTATTTAGATATCAACGATGACTGATGAGATTCCAGAATAAAAAAAGCCCGTTAAGGCACTTACCCCACTCCATCTTATAAAATAACTCAACTATTTGAATGGGGTATAAAAATCATAATTTATAATGAATATAAAAACTTATTGTGGATTGATTATATTGTGGGCAATCACGAAATCAATGTAAGCATCTTTATTTTTATATATAAATAAAAAAGAAATGTGATTTCTAATTGCAAGATTATTTTGGATAAAGTTTTCGAAAACTATCTTATGGTTTTTATAATTATCTGTGTGACATTCCTATAATATACATTTTAAAATAATTTTTACTAGTCTTACCTCCATATCCAGAATGACAGATGAAAATTATCCATCCAATTCCAATAACCCATGCCAAACTGTAGAAAATGGTATAAATTATCCCAGGGACTTCTTTTATTGGATAAATACCTTGATATCCAAACAAGCCAAATAAAGATGCCAAACTACTCGATAAAGTAATACACCAGCCAGCTATTATGGTTACCTGTAAATTCGAATATTGTATAAATATGCTTTCTGTTTTTATAAGTTTTATAATAGATATTTATTTTTACAAACATTTAATATCAGACATTACCTTTTTTAATTTGACTTCTGGAAAGTGGAACATTAAAATTCCCAATAACATCCCCAGGCAATAACTTCCAATGTGAAGATAAGGTTTAAAATAGAGTGATGTTACAACATTTTCTACTTCACTGAAATAATAAATTAACCAGTAAATACTATGTTTTAAACTTATGATATTAATAATAATTAATTATTATTATTATTATTATTATTATACATTATATACGACAGCATCTTAAGTCAGTATTGAGTCTCTGGGAGAGTAATCTTATTATTGATACTATAGGATCCCGTAGACTTAATACTGACTTTTGATACTGTCGTCAAGTATCCGAATTAAAGGGATTCATTTTTTTAATTTTTGAATACCAATATATATGTAAACCGTAATCTCATTTATCTGTTGTTTTGTGTGCCTCATATTCCAATAATAATGTCTATAATAAATACAGTATACTGTATATTGTAGCTGTGGATTAACTATTCTCCTAATTCTCGTACATACTGTTTCACAATACTGTATCTGATGATTAAAAAAATTATCAAATGCAAGAAAATCTAGTATAAAAAATCGGTTTGATAATTATTAATAATTTTGCAATAAAAAATGAAATTAATTGTTGGTAGCAATTTAAATTTCTGCACCTGAATTGCCCGTCATCACCATCACTAAACTTATCAGATTGTTGTACATCATTTAGGATTGTTATTAAACTAAATATCATTATGTTATGTATTCAATATACTGTGTATCAAATCAATAGGATGTGTAAACTATCTATCAAGTTATGCGACCAATAGCTATGCAAAAAATTCGGTTTCTATTTTCCAGAATCTTGCCAATTTTGAATCTTTCAATCGTCAGGATATTAAATATGAACTTCTGCAGTTGGTAAATATATTTATAATTGATTAAGTTTAACTATGATATAATGAAACTACTACTAATTAAATTTAAAAATTTATTTGCGTCTTTATATTTTATGCAACAAATATCATGTGGCATTATTAAATTAATATTAAAATATTAGTCACATGATTTCTGATGGTATTTTGTTGAATTTTGAATTCTGAGTACAAATGATCTTTGATGTTTCTGAAGAATTCCAATCTCTTGATTCAGAAAATTTTAATATAACATTCATTACAGAATAAAAATTATCTTCATTTACTCATTTTATTACAGATAATAAATATTATTTAAATTAAAATGCCTGATAGTTCTCAACGTTTCATGTTTTCTTGCTAAAATTTTTTTTAAATTAAACCTTTTTTTTTTGGATCTTTTATGATACAGAAAGATGCGTATACTTGTCATAAATATCAATCGCTAAATCATTATTCGATGTAACGATGCCTGACACTGCTATCCGTCAATGGGTAATATTCGGATTTGACTGCCGTGCGATTTTTCAATAGGCTTTTGTAAGTGCCATGCGCGCGTTGTGTGTCACGTCGCGCGCGCGTCTCGTCGTCATAGCGTTTTATTCGGTGATATGCATTTTTTTGCGGTTAGCATGTTCTTTGTATGCGATATGTACTTGTATCTGCTTATTGTTATTATTAAGTAGGTGCCGTTAAACTTTGTTTTTGTTATGCGAATGTTTTCTATTGTGGGCCTGTTTGTAAAATTGTATTTATTTATTGCATTGCTGCGGATTTTTTCTTTATTTTTCCTCGATTGTTATATGTTTGGTTGTTCTTGTTAATCCATGTGTCGTTTCATTTTCTGTGTGGATATGCGTTGGTATTTCTTAGTTTTGTGTTGCAGTTTTATTTTGTATTGGTGTGATTAAAGCGTCCTGTTCTTGTTTGTTTGCTTGTGTTTTGAAATGCTATGTGTGTTGTTTGAATGTTGCGTGAGTGGCTGCTTTTTAATGTGTGTTCCTAGTGATGTCAAATGTGCGGTTATGGTTTGTATTGGTGTTTGTTTTGTTTTTGTAGTAGTTGTGTGCGCATGTTTATCTTGGGACTGTATTGTTTGTGTGCGCGCCTGTGTATTTTGCGTTGCAGCGAATTTGCAGATTGAATACGTAAATATAAATGCATTTCGGTGTTTGGTGTAATCAGGTGTTTTTGGATGTCTGTAATCGTAGATAAGTATGTTTAGCGGAAATCACAGTTTTGTTGAATATATAGGGATGTGATGTGTGTGCGCAAAATAAATGCCTGGGGAGGTTCATTATATTCATTGCTTAGCTTGATGTTTTTTTGTTTGTTCGAATTAACGGAAAACTTTGCGGCTGATAAGGGTGTGCAGTTTACGGATGCGAAGTCAATACTTTGTCGATTTATGTCGAGTGTTTCCCCTCCTGCTTTTTATACTGCGTGTGCAGAAAGCAACAGGTATTATTGTTGTGCGATGCTCACTGTACCGATGGGTTATTTGTATGCCACGTTTATGGCATTATGTTATTACGATTTAGTTACGAATGAAGTTGAATATTTTAAAGTAGCGAGAGCCAAAAGTGATCTACTTATGGAATGTGTTGAAACTGATCTAATGTGCATTCCGGGGTTGGTTTTGCGATAAAATGTTCTTTGTATAATGCGGCTTGCTTATTCTGGCTTGCGTTTGAACGGTGACATCAAATTTAGTGAGCGTCCCAGTAAATTTTTTTCTTGTTTTGGGATTAGTAAATTATATATATTTTAAGACGTTGGAGTTGCTAACAATGCATTCACATATAATTTTATAGTGTATAATTTGATCGAGTTTAATATAAAACGATATTAGTGTGGATAAAGATTAAAATCGGTAGGTGTGTTGATTTGGTGTGTGTTTTCGCATCGAAAACTCGTTATAAAACAGCTTTTAAGTCGTTGCATCAAAAAACTTTTGCGCAAATGCAATGCTATAAACCGAAGTAATGCATTGTGTGTGCTTATCATTGTTTATATGCAGCCTCCGAACACTTGCTGCTGGCAAGTTAGTCGTAGCAAGGTTAGATAGAGTGTGTGTTGCCGTGCGTCAGATCGTGGATTCTAGTCTCACAAGTCAGTTAAAACCAGATAATTTTTCCGGGCAAAATATGCAAGGGTTAAGACGTAATTCGACGGTAACGGGTAGAAATGTAGAAGAGGGTGTTAAAGTGAGGAGAAGAGGGGGAAGGTAAGAGTGGCAAGAAAGGAGGGATAAGTAAGGGAGGAGAAAGAAGATAGGGTGGGTTCAGTTACTGTGTAACAATGGATTTCTGAAACCTTTTTGAACCCCAAAAATTCAAGCCCCTATTTAATCTATCATTCCCCAAAAAACAATGATCTCTTTTTGAATGTGTGCAGCTCTCGCTTTCCGCGACGCTATCGAATTGTGCGACAAGCGAACCCGAATGTTACCCGTCAATGCATAGTAATTTTTGATAGTTAATACCATCGGTTATTTATGCAAAAAAATTATTTTAAAAATTACAATTCCCGTTATATAAAGGGAAAATATGAAATAATGCTTTAAAAGCTGGATCTCACAGCGTAAAACGCGACGTAAATACGTCGGCGTATTGACGATGATGATGTCACTTCTTGTATATTGCTAGACGCTGCGTCGTTACGCCGGAGATGACTTTTCTTCAACTTTATGCGCTGCGCCAAGAGTACGTTGGCCATTCGTCCAATCAGAAGACAGATTGTTTTATTTCGTAATTCAATATGACGCGTAGAGAAGATACTTATACGCGTTCAACAATATTTTCTTATTTCTGGAAGAAATAAGAAAATATCATTCCTTTACGATAAAAAAAATGTCCGATGATGATGATAAGCTATCCATGTTGAATCAGCTAACTTCAAATGATATCACAGCAATTAGCCAATAGCTAAACGATTTTATTTACGTGCGTCGTACGCTTTCGGTCTGAACATCGGTACTCTCGACGTTTCGTGCGCGACGCATTTACGTCAGCGTACTGACGTCGCGTTTTACGCCTGTGAGACCCAGCCTTTACAGTACGAGAATATTGTCGAGATAAATATAATTAAGCTTGTGTGAGAAATTGCAACTGCATTTTCGCGCTCTCTCATAATTTTCGCACTAGATGACTGACTTGCTCCACTCACCTTAGATCCGGAGCTGATTCACACTACTTAATGGCTAACATTTTGTGCTCCGATACTACGAGTGTAATGCCGCTTTTAAACACCAGAAGCAACATTCTACAAGATCTTTTGATACATTTCAAGACAAATTTCAATAATTTGTCCCGAATTATTTATTTTAATTCAGGAATTGTTTCCTATTTTATCGTTATAAAATTATTAGAATGGTAAAATTAAAACTTAACTAAAAGAGAAATTACATAATTTTAAATACAAGTACACAGTATATATAGTACACATAATTATAAAAATTATAAAATTAAAGCAGGATATTACTTTTGCATCATCCTTCATTATTAAAAAGATTAAATCTCGAGATTTCTTTTATTTATTCATCCAAAATTCCTCTTTCAATCTAGAATAAAATAACTGTTGTCTTCATAAAATGATCAGATTTTGCATTTTGCTGACGGAAAATATGATCATTTTATCTGAAGTCTTATTTACGTACGTTCACATTTATCAAAATATATACAGAAATGGCTTTTTCCTTAATATTTCTTTAATGTTTCAGTTCATTTGTTTGACGTATGCCACTTCTAGTCATAATTTTAATGATTACTAAGTACCTGTTTTATATATGACGCCTGCAATTTTCTATATTAATATATTTCTATTTAATTTAAATTAATAAATATTAGCAATGTTTCAGTAAAAACATTCTGGCACATTTCTGATTTTTGATAATATTTCTAAAAATATACCCTTAAAAACAATAAGTTATAAATGGCAATTACTGTGGAAATCAATTACATAAAAATTAATATCCCTTATTAAAATTAATTACTTAAAAATAAATAATCCACTTAATCACTTAGTAAATAAATAAAGGACTTACTAATAACTGTTGACATATATATTTGGTATGATTTGTATTTTATTAAGCTTCATATCGATTGCTGTTATCATACAACCTATTAATATTAGAAGAACAATGACGATGATACCAAAAATTTCTTTCCTTCAATAAAATACAGTATTGAAATATTAATCATGCAATACATTTATTTTAATTTCATTAAAAATATATATATATTGTACGTACCAACGCAATATGATTAGAATGAAAATGGTCAAAATAAAAAACTGCATCCAACAGCCAAGAAACCAAGTATGAATCAAGCACTAAACAAATCCAATATTAACAACAATTTTATCTTGTATACAAGGGTGATTGTAAACTCTTTCAATAGAAAATAGTGATGATAGTACATATGCAGACGGACAATATTTGGAATGGAGCCTAGGGCCGCATTCCACTCATAGTGCCAGGAAAGAGTAAGTTGCATATCCACGTTGATCCGTCAACAGTGCAAAAAACCTTAAGTAATTTATGAGAAAAACTCAAAGTGACGTCCGAAAGCTACGTTGCACAACACACCCATAACACACACCGGCGAATGAAGAACTGTCGCGCCTTCTCGTACAGTCCTGGTGTGATGTTTATCTTGTCCGCAGCAACAATGATTCTTGCGACGAGATCTTCCAGGAATCCACAGGAGTCTCGAACAGCAATGTTTTCATGTGCCTCAGAAGAAGGAATCCAGTGGATTAAGGTTGGGGAATGGGAAAGAATCGAATCTCATTGGAAAAGTGTGCTAGGGCCTCATCATGCATAAACTACATGTCCACTTGTGGATTATGCATGATGTGCACTTGATCAGCTGACCTGATTTGCATGTCGTGCTTCTCATGCGATGGTTGTATGCTCGCTGCACATTTTTCGAACTTTACTCATTCCTGGTACTATGGTCGGCCGGATGGCAGCGTGGTAAAGCTATGGCTTATCATCCTGGAGGATCCGGGTTCAAACCGGGTCCCACATCTCCAGTTTTTCAGGAGGAGTTCGGCCCATTGAACCCCATCCTTCAACCATTCGGTTGACCCCATCATGGATGTTGGCCAGCCTATGATGGGCTCTTTAAGTGTCCATCACCGATTGGATAACACCCATCATGGGTGATGCCCAGCCTGGCTGCCGCCAGATATAGACTATCCCTCATGCGATATGGCGGCTAAATCTACTAACCAAACATCCTGGTACTATGACTGGAATAGCACCGATTGGATAACACCCATCATGGGTGATGCCCAGCCTGGCTGCCGCCAGATATAGAATATCCCTCATGCGATATGGCGGCTAAATATACTAACCAAACATCCTGGTACTATGACTGGAATACGGCCATAGGTTCTATTGCAAATATTGTTCATCTGAATGTGTACTATCACCCCTCTTTTTTGTTGAAAGAATTTACAATCACTCTGTTATTTATAAGTATTAATAATGCATTACCATTTCTTTGAGTTTTTGATTTAAAGGCCATAGGTTTTGTATATATATCAGATTAATCCACCATTTTTCTTTACAATTTGTCGCCTGTTGTTGAACCATATCATGCCACAAAGGCCCAGATCCAAATAATGGAAGAATAATAATTACCCCCATAGCTAAAAGTTGTGCTATAGTTAATCTGGTAGAAAGTATAGTAATTTTAATAATTAAAAATAAAAATTATAGAAATTTGAAATATTGTTATACAAACCTCCAATATTTAGATATTAAGAGATAAACATAATTCATTTTTTCTTTTTTATTCAGAACTTTCTTCCATGTACTGAAGCTGACAAGAAAGCCACTGAAACCATATTTACTAAATTATTTTTTATTATTTAAAAAAATGGTTAATTTGATATTAGAAAGAAATACCATATTATAAATTATTTATGTGCTAAAAATATTAACCAGGAATGAATAGTATTTAATGTAAACGGACGAAGGAATATACCAACCTGATGAAAAAAAACGTATCTACAGATATAGGCCCATTTCCAATTGGAACAAACAAAATTTGTTTAGGAAATAGGAATATATTTTTCAAGCTTCCTATAAATAATTATAAACAAACATATTTATTTTAATTATCATATTTTCTAATAAACATATTAGAATCTATACAAATAGTATATATTTTTACAAACTATTTATACAAAATAATAATAATAATAATAAATTAATATTACCCAATATATAAAAAGATAAATATAAAACAACGCATTAACTAAATATCATTTTGATATTTATTTTGCTGGAAAAATTATTTTATGAATAAAGAATAGCATAGAATTTCTATGTTACTGTTTATTTATGACGTTTATACCCTTTTCAATGAAAGATGAGCTGCCTTATATGGTAAAGAGCTTATAGATTGCAAAGGTCAATTCATCCAATAGAATAACCGATTTCTGTTTCGTTCATCCAATAGCAATTTACTTTTTATCATTGCTACTAATTTGAAATGTCTGTTATCTTTTAAAAATTGCTAAATTAATACTTTACATTTCATGGTTTTGTTATTAAATATTAAATTAAATCTTTAATCCTTAAAATTAAATAAATACAACGAATGACGACATCGTCCTTTAGTATATAGTAGTAATGGCGGATAATACAATTGTTTGTAAGCCAGGAGAAACATTGTTCAGTCAACTTAATCCTTAAAATTAAATAAATACAACGAATGACGACATCGTCCTTTAGTATATAGTAATAATGGCGGATAATACAATTGTTTGTAAGCGAGGAGAAACATTGTTAAGTCAAGATTGCAAAGGTCAATTCATCCAATAGAATAACCGATTTCTGTTTCGTTCATCCAATAGCAATTTACTTTTTATCATTGCTACTAATTTGAAATGTCTGTTATCTTTTAAAAATTGCTAAATTAATACTTTACATTTCATGGTTTTGTTATTAAATATTAAATTAAATCTTTAATCCTTAAAATTAAATAAATACAACGAATGACGACATCGTCCTTTAGTATATAGTAGTAATGGCGGATAATACAATTGTTTGTAAGCCAGGAGAAACATTGTTCAGTCAAGCTATTTTAAATGTATATAAGTATTTTAAAAGGCAGAAATCTTGCGAAATGACATCTTCAACGAAACTTCACTCGATATTGTTATTTCTGTATCGACAATTAAAAGAATTGTAATCGAAGAAAGCAAAACAGTAGACGATGACCTGGAAATGGAAAACACGCCAGTTAAATTATCAACATTTGGAAAGAAAAGGCATTTTAGTATTTATAAAGTAAAGATTAAAATATTTTAATATAATTACTATGTTTTTAAATCAAACATCAAATCGAAAATGATGATAAATTCTATATTGCGATCCGTTTTACATCGTATCGCTTATCGTTAACTCTAACTGAAAAGACTCGTCGATCATCGAATTTGGCCTTGAAAGTTCTTTCGTTGAAAAAGGTATAGTCATTTTTGTTAATTTGTGAGTTGGCAACAGTGTAATTAGTCAGCCGTTTTTGTGATTCTTCCATGCTTGAGACCAGCGGTTCTCAACCTTTCTATTTTCCGGGTCACATACATTTGTTTGCTACAGTAAGCGGCTGTCGGCAACCGGTTGGTGTCACGAGAAAATCATCGAATTTGGCCTTGAAAGTTCTTTCGTTGAAAAGGGTATAGTCATTTTTGTTAATTTGTGAGGTGGCAACACCAGCGGTTCTCAACCTTTCTATTTTCCGGGCCACATACATTTGTTTGCTACATTAAGCGGCTGTCAGCAACCGGTTGGTGTCACGAGAAAAAATTTTACGAGTGCATCAGAAAGGATTTAGCAAATTAGGAAAATTCTAATTTTTCTAGATTTAAAAAAAAAATTAATATCAGAATTTTTATTTTTTTATTTTATTTTTTTGCAATTGGGAGAAGAATTCCGCGCTTTCATTAGGCTGAACTCACACGAACCACAACAGAACTACACCACGATCACAAAACGGTAGTTGCTGGTGGACGGTCGTGAATTATAATTATATTAATATAGAAACGCCTAATCTAACTCAGGAGGACCACTAACTGAAGTCGATTTCAACCGCTGTCGCAACTTATGGTCGATATCACCCACAAAATTGTGGTCGTCAATGATCGAGCATGTTGGTGGACGGTCGTGAATTATAATTATATTAATATAGAAACGCCTAATCTAACTCAGAAGGACCACTAACTGAAGTCGATTTCAACCGCTGTCGCAACTTGTGGTCGATATCACCCACAAAATTGTGATCGTCAATGATCGAGCATAACTCACACAGTGCGACATACCGACCACTAACCGCCGACAGCGCTTCCTGTCGTCTTCTTCTTTTCTGTTTATATTGAGGGTGTAGCCACCTCTTTGTCCTCCGAGATGTCAATCGGCAGTCGGTAACGGATTGCGCATAGATATGCGCAATCGGTAAGGGACTGCGCGTATATATCCGCAATCCATTACCGATTGCTGATTGACAGGAAGCGCTGTCAGCGGCTAGTGATCGGTATGTCGCACTGTGTGAGTTGCGCTCAACCACTGACAACCACAATTTTGTGCATGATATCAACCACAAGTCGCGACAGCCGTTGAAACCGACTTCAGTTTAGTGGTCCGTCGCTGTCAGCGGCTAGTGATCGGTATGTTGCACTGTGTGAGTTGCGCTCAACCACTGACAATCACAATTTTGTGCATGATATCAACCACAAGTCGCGACAGCCGTTGAAACCGACTTCAGTTTAGTGGTCCGAGTTAGATTATGCGTCTCTATATTAATATAATTCACGACCGTCCACAAGCAACCACCATTTTGTGTTGTGGCGTGGTTCTTTTGTAGTTCATGTGAGTTCAGCTGTAAATTCATGACTGTGCGTTCAGGACCGCACGTAAAAGCTTGGCGGGCCGCAGATTAAGAATGGCTGGTTGAGACTGACATCATAAACTTAGGCTATATTCAACAGATATAAAGAAATAATCCATCTGTATAGTTAGTTAAACACAAGTTTAACGTAAAAGCTTGGCGGGCCGCAGATTAAGAATGGCTGGTTGAGACTGACATCATAAACTTATTTCTTTATTTCTGTTGAATATAGCCTAATCCATCTGTATAGTTAGTTAAACACAAGTTTATTTTACTTTATCATCACTAATATATAATTTTAAAGAATATTAATTTTATGATAACAATATCGTTTATGCGTTTTAAATAACAAACGTGTTTTTACCATCATTTCATCTATTAACGCGATTTCATAGTAGCGTTCGACACTTCGAACAGACGATAAGTTGATTCATAATGGCGTCTATTTCGGGATCCATTAAAGGAAAACAGTTTCGTATCCAGACGAAGCGAATTGTGCATAATGTTTACGGCAGATTGGCGAATCTCCATCCGAAAATGCGAGTGAATCATTTGGTGGAACTAACTTCCAAATTCACAGGTGTATCGAGAGCTACAATTTATAAGGTTCTTAAAGAATTGAAGGACAGGAAAACACTCGATGTATCAGCGATCGTCTAACAAGGTATGATGATTTTAAAAGTCAGCAACTCGTAATAGTTTTTTATTTTGTGCAAAAAAATAGTAATTTTTTTGTGATGATGATGATTGCGAAATAATATCTGTTTCTGCTCTTTGAATGCTTTACCTGGTAATTTGTCATGCATGACGTATCTGTGACGTCAGTTTCAACTTTAAGGTGAAATCTAAGATCGTTGAGTGAAACCAAGGAAACAGACTATAGTGTCGACTACGTGGTTCATTATCCTTTGTTCTTTTAATTTGTTGTTTAAATAAAATTCATTTTTGTAAACTTACTCAGACTCCTTTTTTTATCAATAAAAATCAACAATTTTTTAGTAAAATAGAATAGTATAATATTCAATGTACAGTACACAAATCCCTTGATTAGTGTAAATTTGAATAATGCGGTTTTGATTAGTGCGCAAAAAAAATTGAGACTATCCCTTAATATATGCGCTGCCAAATTTGATTAATGCGCTTCAACAAGTGCGATTATTATTATTATTATTATTTTGCAAACCCTCTGAAGCGTTGGAAACTGAATCTCGGGGATTGTAGTCTACATAAATAGAGCACTACAATAAATTTATTATTTATTATTTTTTTTTAATTCTGTTAATATTGACTTTCGTCATCTAATTGTTATATTTAATAAATTTATCGTGAATGGCAATTACCTAATAATAGACATTACAATATTATATAGCCAGCCTTGCCTTCAGTTCCTCTCCAGTATTCGATGTCTACGGACGTGCAATTATTTTTTTACAAAATTTATGCAATTTTGTAATAATTTTTTTTTTTTGTGAAAAATAAGTTTTAATTCTTATTATAAATTTTTAAATACCTATATAAATTCGTCAATGATTTAAAATACATATAATGAAATATAGATACGTTTTGAGAGAGAGAAAAAAATACATGTTTATAATGTTGATATTTTCCAGGATTCATTATAATTATTCCCATTGATTTTTTTAGTTTGATTAGTGCGGTTTTGATATATGCGGTGTGCTGTGAAGATTTATTTAACCGCACTAATCAAGGGATTCCTGTATTGTATTTATTCTCGTTATGACAAATATTCGATGCGAAAATCAGCATGTTATGTGCCATAAAAAAAAAAAACTGTAAACTGTGGAAAGAATTAATCCATCTATTTTCCTTAAATTATTCAAAATATTGACAAATTTAGTAAATTATTCTAATTATTAATTAAAATTAAATACGCCAAAGTTAAATATCTTTAAATAAAATTTAATTAAAACACTTACTGAACGAAATGCATTCGACCATTCCAGGAAACGTATAAGTATGCAAAAAAATGATCCATATTGAAGTAATTATAATAATTCCATTAATGCATTTTACTTCTTTAGGATGGCTTTCTAATTTAAGAAATTTGATAGTATTGTTATATATAGAAAAATCACGAACAACATTCCAAATATCTGCAATAAAAATATTTTTTTTAATAAATATTTTAAAAGGTTTAGTATATTATATTATATTTAAAGTATATTTACCATGATTGATAAAAATGGACGATCTTATGTTTCGACATATAGCATCAACAACTGTGCCAAAAGCCACACACAGAATATAAATACCAAAGAAACAACTGGAAAACTTAAAATTATTAAAAAAATAAAAATAATAATCTAAATTATTTTTGAAAATATAAACATACATAATTATTATTTGAAGAATGCTGATTTCATTTGATGTATGAGAAGATTCACAACGTTTTGCGTAAATTTCATTGCCAAGTATTTCGGTAGCTATTAAAAAATATATTTAAAAATGCCTATTATTTGAATTATATATTCAAGAAAATATTACATTAAAATTTAGTAAATTAAAATGCAAATAAAGAATAATGATATTTGCCCGCTGCAGTCATTTTGTTGATATCGTGCAAACTGCATTTGTCTGGTAGGCATATATCTATTCTTTGATAACCGTTTTCCAAGCCTTGACGTAATAAACTATAATACCGAGTTACCTTCATTAAGAAAAATGAAAGAAATATAAAAATTGAAAAAAAAAATTCATCAGTTTTATTGCAAAAATCAATTAAAATACCGTTTTGCGGTCTTTTAAAGAAATTCCACTTTCGTTTCCTCGTTGGAATGCTTTAATTGCTTTCAAAACTCCTTTGGCTGGACGAATTATAACCGTACACATCTGACCACGAAATTTTATATTTTTATCTGAGACTGGGTATCGATCATTCTTTGGCACAGATATTTCTAAACATTGGTCGTAAGCACCTACCATCCATAAAGTTCCATCTAAAAATCCACTATTAAGGCCATTGGCATCAATCACTACAGAAAAAACAACATTTACAATATTTATAAATATTTAAGAGCAACTTAAAAACATTTTATATTCACTTACTTAAAAATGCCCATTCTTTCAGATTCTGTAATCCACCAGCCCAAGTCATGAAAGAACTTAAGCAGGAGGAACTGAGATCTAAATCTTTACCAAACTCAATAATTTCTGGAAGAATAATTTTAAATGCATGCTTCGTCAATGATTTCAACTTGTTCTCTAATTCTTCTATCGATTCCGCTCCTTTATATTTTTTTACTAAAACAGAATCATTTTCCTTTCGACTTGAATGAAAACCGACCTCCGCTTTCGTAAATTTCAACAAGCCAAGATAAATTAAGATTGCACAGATTTTCATTTCTTAAAATGGAATATCCAAATACAATACTGTAAAATTTCTCAGTTGATATTTTATCTTAAAAATTTTAGTTGCTTTTATATTACTCTTACTACTTTTTCATTTTAATAATTTTCCTCATTTGTTAAATTGTTTATTACAATAAATTATTTAAAAATTTTTATTTTTGCATAATTATTTTAAAATTTTACAATACGTAAATTAGCCATTAATTGAATTTAAAAAATTCCTCAAGGATATTTCCTTCATAATATTAAAAAGCATCGAATATTTTTGATAACTGTTTTTCAGAATAAAATTTTTATAAATAAAAGATAATATAAAAATTGTTTTATTGATTTTTTCATTTAAAAGAAATGTTTGAATGACGTATATTTATTAGAATCATAACATGAATATAATTTATTAAAATAAATGAACTTTTCCATTTATTGTTTATGCACAAAGTTTATTGTGCATAAACAATAGATTATTGAGCTTAAAAATATATATTAATTTTTCAATAATTATAACAGAAACTATTTGAATGCATTAAATTTTAGAAAGTTCTTTAAAAATGCCATCAATAACCAAGTTTCATAAATTAAGAAGCATACAGGTCAGCCAGATGGTCGCAGTTAAAGCTTGCTGTGCTTCCTTCCTGGAGAATCCAGAATCAGTTCCGGATCCTATACCTCAGGTTTTTTTTAGGAAGATTCGATGAAGCCATCCTTCATCTCACGGGGACCACGCTAGGGGTGTGAGCGATCTGTAGTGGGCATTGTACTGCTTCTCCGTTCAATACTCATTGAATGGAAAGCAACGTAAAACCCACAGAAAACAAGCAGTTCCAGAAAAAAATTAAAATTGCCTACTTTCAGAAAGCGTCATTTATTTTTCATTATTTAGCATTTGGAATCCATTAGTTTTGCGTCAAATTTTAACATTAATTTAGTTATCATAGATGTCACGATGACATCATGTACCGTTACGTAATCATGTCGTCATAAATTAGAAGTCTGGGTGAGTTCCAAACCTCAACGGTAAAATCATCAGTGATTAGTTATTTTTGACGTAGAAATAACTCAATATCAGTTTATTTCTGGAACGACTTGCTGAGTGTGATGATAAGATGGCGGTTAACATGGTGATGAATAAAACAATAATGAATGTCATAACTTCATTAATGTCATTAGAAAGCACTAAAATTTATTTGCCAATAAACAACGACGATGATAATGATTTATTACACTCTCTAACTTTTAAAATCTTATCATCTAATAGGAACTACTTTTTCCGCGATGTTAGATAAACGGTGTCAGCACACTCACCATCTATAAACTATGATGACCGTGTTGAGCGTCTGATGAGCTCAAATGGTTTGCTGAGATTTTTTACTCATCACTGATTAGTCTGTTGAGGTTTGGAACGCACCCAATGATTTGTTACTCTCTCTAACTTTTAAAATCTTATCATCTAGTATGAACTACTTTTTCCGTGACATTGGATAAACGAACCGTAATAAAATAATTTAACATATGTTTTAATTAATAAAATTTTATAATTATTAAAATAAATTTGTCTGGAAAGCAGAAAGGTCGATTTCATCAAACAGTGATGAAACGAGATCACCTTCTGCTAAACAATAGGAGACTATGATCGTCTCTTATCGAATAAACAAAAGTTCGCCTTTCAAAAAAAAGGAGTCGAAACGATTAAGACAGAGCAAAGAACACTCCAAACAGAAGGTGAAAAAATGTAGACCGGAAAAGATGAATCCGCGTCCCGGATAGGGAACGAAGACATAAGGCCTAGCGCACATTGAGACGCAGGCGACGCAGCGCAGCACAGCACAGAACTTTGTGTTCAAGCGATTTGGTAAACTATGATAATTTAAAGCAAAATTTATAATGAGATTGGGATTTAGTTTTTTAAAAGAAGCGATTAAAGATTCGAAGCGAGAGAAAATAGTAACGGCAATACTTCTTGCGCGGGAGTTTGCACATGCGCAGAAACATGGACTCCACACACTTATTCCTTTATTATATATGATTTTTGATGATTGTAATTATATAAAGTTTAACTTGTTCTATTTGTTAAACATAAATCTTATGATTCAAATTATTTTATGATTTATATAATTATTATTTTTTAACTTACTACAGTATATTTCTTTTACTTGATGTTATATTTTATTTGAAATTTTATTCTAAAGATAATTGTCAAGAATTACCTGCACCTACAATTGTAAGAGTGTCACAAGAAAAGTTTAATGGAAATCAGGCTGACATACCACAAAAATTTGAGAGGAAAGATTCTGCTGTAAGTTAATAATTAAATATTTTCAAAAATTCATTCATTACTTTTTCTCCTAATTAGTGCTGTTTAATTTTCTTCTATCAATTTAAAAAAATTTTTAATTATAATAAAACACAGTCTAATATAAAAAGTTGATTTTATTAGCAAGTTTGCACAAAGGTATTTTCCGTTATGGTTACAACGTTATATATAGCGTAAGTTAAACATTATAAATTGCATTTGCGCATCAACTGGTTTCCCTTATATAACATGCTGAAATCGAGGCTATTTTCTGTCCCTCTCACGGTAGAAAAAGTAAAAAACAAACATGGATGTATATAATATGATGGCGTTTGATCCAAATGCATTAGAAGACTATTTTATTTTTACAGCTATGAAAAGAGCAGCTGAGGAACATGAACATTTATATGAAAGAGCGATCTTTAATATAAATGATATACCACTTTCGAACTTTAGACATCTTTTTACATTTGAAAAAAAACAGATATTTTACAATTATATAATGCTCTTCAATTGCCCACGAGATTCGAAACTGTTGATAGACATCATTTCAGGTGATTTATTTATTTATTTCGTTATTTAAATTTAAAATGTAGATATTATTTACAATTCTTATTGGCTTTATAAGGGAGCGATTACTTTGATTGGCTACCGTTATAACTTTATTTTATAATGTGATCTTATAACGGGAAGCTTCCGTTATGCTTAGGACGTTATGGGAGCTGTAAGGTTATAACAGGTCTTTTTATAATGGAAAATACCATTGTGCAAACTCGCTATTGTTTGTCTTTCTTTAATTTATAATTTAATTAAATTGTTGAAAAAGTTGCCTTTTTTATTTCATAATTATTTTTATATTATATTCAGAAGATTGGCAATTGAGATAATTTAATAGTCAATATAGAATTTTCAATTCTTATGAATTAATTTTATTTGAAATAATTCAACTTTAGAAATTATATATACATTTTTTATATAATTAAAATCATTTGAAAAAATTTAAATCTATATATTTTGCCTTCTCAAAAATATTTTGTTTATTAAACTTACAGATTTGTACTTCTCTCATCTATGGTCTTTTACAATACAATTATTCAACTGGAAAGCTATATCAATGTAATGGCCATCAATGGATTCCATGGGAACCATATTCACATTTAGAAACTATTCTTCCAGTTTCAAAAGAAATTCCAACTAATGCTATTGAAGATAGAGATTCTAAAAGAAACAGAATTATTTCAAATGAATCAAACTCAAAACATTTAAATTCTGATACTAAATGTTTGAAAGGTATTTTTCATATTATTTAATATTATATATAAGAAAATGATATACAGTAGGTCCTCTTTTAATGTTACAATTAGGTTCCTAAAAATTGATACTTTAACTGAACAACATTAATTGAAACCAAAAGTCCCATAGGCTTAATGTTATAAGTCAGTGTTATGCTCCTAGAATGCTCTCTAAAAGGATAATAATTGGTATTTTTTCTAGTCTAAACATTTCTATATTGTTCAAAATTGGAATGAAATGAAGCAAAAGCATAAATTAATTGCAAACTTTAATTGTAACATGGCAATTATATATCATGCCTTATGGTCATTGGTGTCATTCAAAATAATTAATAGCCAGTTCTATTATTTATTTTTTTCTCTAAAGAAAAATTATATGTAATTAATCATAAAATAGTTTTTAAAACAGGCATATAAAACTCAAAATAACATATATATAAATTGCACAAAAATCATTTGTTTTATTGTAATTTTAAATAATTTTGTTTTGACTGCTGCCATGTTGTGATGTTTGATGATATGTGCTGACATTCTTTGTAAGGCAAAATTTCCAATTTCAACCACACCAATGATACTATTGTTTGCCAGAATAGCAGTGACATCTTGGCTGGAATGTAGTAGAGCAGGGGTTGGCAACATGGTGACCGCGGGCACCACGGTGCCCGCGAAGCAATTTTTAAGTACCCGTCGATCAAATATCTGAAATCTAAATTTTAGAAATTTGAACAACACTCGTTGTAATCAATAACTTTAGTAAAAATTCTTTACAATTGTGCACTTTGATTTTATCTTCGGCATTTTAACAATTGTCCGAATTTTATAATTAAATTTTTGACAAAAACAATCTTGGTGACATCTATATAATACAGTATTAGATGAATCAATTTTCAAGTACTAGAGACATCTGATGTCGTATATAGTGAATTATTTTCTATCCCCACTATTCTCATATACTCTATTCAGCCACTGCATGCTACGGTTTCCGCCAAAATTCCCATGATGTTCACCGAACTCCCACATTTCTGAAATATGCCCTCCTATTAAAAAAGGTTGCTGACCCCTGTAGTAGAGGATATGAGTGGATAAATGATTTTCAGTTTTCCAACCTTTTATATTGGCTAAAGTTATTGATTGATCTTTTAGAAAATTACATAGCCAAAATAAGAGGATCCAAAACTTTCTAAAAATTGTATTTTTTGGTTGAGATATCCAACTAAAGTGACTTGCAAAAATTATTTAATTCTATTAGTAAATCAACTCCTGATAGCTTCTATTGAGAATTTCTAATGATTATCTAAAAGTTCAAATGTTTATAAAATAAACATATGACATTTGCTCAGTTTTTTAAAATTTATGCCTGAAATCATATCATATAAAATCTTTATTCTAATGTGCATCCATAAGAAAGTGTGAATTTCATATTAAAATATATTTTACATAACATGTTTGTACAAAGTTGTAAGACAAAGGCAGTCATAGTTTCCATTGCAGTCAACTATTTTTAAATGCTTAATCTTCAATAAATCACACTCATAATCTCAATAATAGTTTATTATTGTCTTCATTTCATTTACACCGTAAATCATTTAGCAAGTTTGTAAGAATTTAAATGTGACTTTTTTGTTTTCTGTCTCCAACAAGCAGTTTGACAAACCCAATAAATTTTAACAATAGATTTAAAGAAACTGATGCAAACTGACTAAATGACATCATTTAATCAGTTTATGGATAATGAATACTTTTGCATCATTCATCATTTAGCATGTTTATGGGTAAAGAAAATTTTTTCTAATAAAAGACAGTTCAGAATTCATAGGTTTTATGTCCATAATTAGTGTTTTAATGCCAGTTCTCATTCATTCATTAATCATTAAATGTCATTCCAAACTCTATCATAGGTCATCAACATTTTTGATAGACTGCTAGACTATATAAGATGAGGATTGTCAAGCACAAAATCAACGTTTCATATAAATTTTTTCAGGAATGGATTCTTAATTCTATTCCAAACTCTCTGATTGGAAAGCTGAAATGTTTCTATCTGATCTGATCTGGCAGACTGTCCTGTGTGTTCTATAATTAATTTATTGTTCATAGACAATTTTGCATACTTGAATTACTGTTCATTTAAAATATGGTTAACTTGTTTTCTATGTTGAAAATGAGAAGGAAATCTATTGTTACTATAGATTTCCCTCTCATTTTTTATTATGAAGGAAAATATAAGAAAATAGAACTTTATTCTATTTCACTGCTTAAAATCTTAAATTTTTTTATTTTTAATTTTTGCTGGTGATGTAATGGCAAAATGATGATAACTAAAGTATGTTAAACGAGGACCTATTGTACTTATGTTTTAGTCTAATCTATTATAATAAAAATTTATAGTGTATAAAAACATAAAATGTAACTTTTAAAATTTAATTTTATAAAATTAAAATAAATCATTATTTAATGCAGAAAGATATGGAAAGATTAAATTATGAAGATGGAAAAGAAGAATTATTGTTTTCTGAAAGAAGAAAAATTATGAAAGATATTGATAATCTTCGACAAAAAATTGACTTAAAGGAGGCAAGGTTGGTTTAATTTCTGTAAAATTTTAGATTTTATATCTTTACTTTTATATTGATTAATTATAGTTTATAAATAAAATTTAAAATTGAATAAAATTTTACGTAATTTTCTTAAATAGATTAAACAGGAAACAGTTGTTTAAAAGAACAGACATTTATTAACAGAATAATGTTTTCATTTAAAATTTGTTTTTTTTTTTTTTAATCATAGTTTCTCATTTCAAGCATATATAATAAATATTATATTTGTTCTTTAGCATATATATTTGTATAATTCATTCTCTAACAATTTAGATAAAGAAATTAAGAAAAACATTTTTGTAATTTTTCTATTTTAAGTTTTATTGATATGTACAACTTTGTCAAAGATGTTTTACAATAAATTTTTTGATCATTTAAAGTTACAAAAACATTATTCAAATAATTAAGTTAAAAAGTAAAAAATTAAGATCAAAATTGCAAATAGAAAATTTTACCAGAACTTTTACAATAGGAATCTAGATATCATATAACAGTGATCAAACAAACATTCAAATCCTGTGTGTGATCCAGAATAAATGCAAAATAGTCATCCTATATTTATTTATTTATTAGGATTATCTAATAATTGATAAATGTTGGAACAAAAACTATAAGAAGTCGAAATGAACCTAATTTTGTTAAATTAAATAGAAATTTATTAATGATTAGAAATAATTCTAATTAAGACTAGTGCCATCTTTGAATTAATAATCAAATTAAATAATTTAAAGAGTAATGTCACTTTTACTTTAAATTATTTGCCTGTTGATAAGAAATGTTAGGAATTGCTATAGCTCTATCGGATAGAATGTTGTAAAGTACTTTTACATTCCACCAATAAATTGTAATTACTGACAAATAATATGTTAACTATATTAAAACAAAAATAATAGGAAAAAAATAACACAGCTAATTATCTAGACATTAGTTTAATATTTAATAAAACAACAAAATTTTATACAACAATTATTTATAAATGCAATATTGTTGGGAGATTATGGCAAATTCTTGGTAATTTGTTTTACTTGTTCACTGCTAACTTGAAAGAACTCATAATTGTCTATAAATTTAAATGTGCAACAAGATCTCCTGTTTTTTATAAACCTATTATAATGAATTGGCTTTTGGTACAAAATATACATTTATTACTGTAGCACAGCGTTTCTCAAACTTTTTTCATTATGAGATTTTTCGCGACCCCATTTTTAATTTACGAGATTTTTCGCGACCCCAGGTATTAAATATGAAATAAAACGTACAAGTATTTAAGTCATTTACACACTTATTAAGATGAACACAATCAACCAACCACACCGAAAATTCATATGTTGTCATACGTTAAATATTGGGCGTTTGTGAAATTACATATAAACTGAAATTCAAGTGTTTGAATTTAATTTTTGCGACCCCAGAATTTCGGTTCGCAACTCCTTTTAGGGTCGCGACCCACAGTTTGAGAAACGCTGCTGTAGCATGATATATGAAACAAATTTTAAACAAAAATATACTAAATTAGCTGTGATTACTTTGCATATTTTTATCATCTTTATAGCTATATATCTGTTTTAGTTATATGCATTATTACTCATGGCATATATTTTAAATTCTAATTATAATAAATTTTTATTAATTTATATAATTAAATTTGATATTTCTGATCTTTATTGAAACATGATTACCATTTTAAATATTAGATTATGAATTTATTAAAATAAAAGTAACTCATCAATTTTTTCAACTTAAATATTAGTATTCTGTAATTACTTTATGAAAATATGAATTCTCATTTAAATTTTCTATCATAATGACTATTTTTCCTGATTAGATGATAAATATTGAAGTCAATCAATATTAAATACTTTTTGGATATATATAATAAAAATGAAATGCTAAAATTTATTATTATTAAATTAATGTTTCTAATAATCTCAAATATCTATTTAAAAAATTCATTTAAATAAATTTATTTGAAATTATATTTATATGATCTTTTTTGTAATTAAAAAAAAACCTTTTTCTCCATGTTATGTTTATATAATAAACTTAATAATATTTAATCTGTAATTGTATATTTTTAGATTTCCAAATTTGACATTCGATTATCAAGATCCTGAAAAAAATTTTGATCGAAGAAAAGTACATGGATTAGTATGTCAGTTATTTAAAATAAAAGATCCTAAAACAGCAACTGCTTTAGAAGTCAGTGCTGGTGGCAGAGTTAGTATATTTTGTTTTTAAAATATGTATAATTTAATTAATTAAAAATACTTTAATCCCTTGAGTGCCACACATGTCAATTTTCACCTGTAATTACATTCCAACCATTAATTAAAATTAAGTCTAATTAATATCCAAAAAATAAAAATTATGATAACACTTAATTTTTTATGAAATCTTTTGAAGTTTTCAAATTTTAAAGAGAATTTTATCCTCTTTCTAATAGTTTAAGCATTTATTTTAGTTTTTCACAACTTTTCTTTCCATATATGAAATTGTAGAAAACATGATTTTTTTTCATTTATTTTAGTTTTTCACAACTTTTCTTTCCATATATGAAATTGTAGAAAACATGATACACATAAAAAAATGTGAAATCTTAGCCACCTAATGAAATAAATGATATTTTTCAATAGCCATATCTCCTCTGAAGATAACAAGCGATGAATGAAGAAATTCTGCTAAAATTTTCAGAAATTATTTATAAAAAACAAGAGTTATGAAAAATTTTATTGAATGAAGTTACAACATATAATTATTAAAAAATTATCTAAATTCAATGAAATTTTGTCCTTTTTATTAATATTTCCTACTTATTAACTTGTTCTTACATCATTTGTACAATTTTTTGCAGTACTTTTTATAAATTTTTTAATTTATATCAAAAAATTCTAGCATATAAGAAAATGGTCTCGTCTCCTACACAAACAACTGTAATACTGTTTGTGTTACTCTAATTGGGCTACAGATAGTTTATTGTTGCAACCCACCCAATACCACACACTGCAGGGTAAAGTAGGCAATTTCCCAAGAAGGAGAGGGCAATTTCCCATAGCTTCTATAAAGCAATAAAAATGCCATGTCCATTTAAATTAGTGGTTCTCAAATTTTTTTTCCCTGGGCCGCACATATTTGTTTGCTGCATTAAGTGGGCCGCATACATTTGTTTGCAACATTAAGCGGGCTGCAACATGCTATATCAGCAGTCAGCAACCGGTTGGTGTCACGTGAAAAGAGTAATTTCTAAAAAATCACCTACAAAAACTCTCAACTTCTCAATTCATGAATGCCATAGGTCAGTGTTTTCTAAACTGACCTATAACTTGTAAAATTTTTATGAGTGCATCAAGAAGGACCTAGCAAATTAGGAAAATTCTAATTTTCCAGATTTAAAATTTTTTAATATCAGAATTTTTATTTTTGATTGTGGGAAAAGAATTCCCCACTTTCATTAAATTCATGACTGTGCATTCTGGGCTGCACGTAAAAGCTTACTGGGCTGTAGGTTGAGAATGGCTGATTTAAATGGTTGAAGGGTGTTTACATTTCATTTTTCATGACTTTCTCTTAAATTTCGGTGAAATTGAAACAAAAAAATGAATGATTAAGATATATTTTAGTTTATTTTAACAGAAATAACCAATGATTTCCTAATATCTACAATATTTTTTCAATTTTCAGCATTTTATTGATCGTATGAAAAATTCGATTTTTACTTAAAATTTTTAAAATATTATTTATTGTATCCCAAGATCAGAATAAGTTTGATATATTAGACTAAGACATCATAAAGATGGGATAAAAAAAACCATATTCTATCAAGTGTTCAATTAAAAACAATGTTTATTTATGCATAATTTTAAAAAATTTTGGAACCTGAAAAGTGGATATTTTCATATATAAACAGGAAAAACCAATTTGCAATAGCTGGATTAACATTTGAGAATTAGTATTAAAATTTTTTTAACTTTTTTTTTATAGTTATCACTTTGTTTTGACATCTACACATGTAAAATGCACTGAAGGGATTAACATAATAAAAACACTTAACAATCAACTTCATTAATGTAGTGAAAGTAATATTTTATCTATGACACTATACAAGTATTCCTTGACTCATGATGATTCATACTTATGACATTGATGCAATCAATAAATTCTGTGATTAGTCAATGCAATTTAGATGGGTTCAAATCAAGATTCAATAGTCTGATATATGGAACTGGTTTTTTTTTTGTGTCTGGTTTTTATAGTTTTGTATTCTTTATGTTCATTGAAATAATGTATAGTGTCTTAGTAAAATTTAGTTGTGAAAAATTCATAAATTTTGAGCATTTCTGACTTCTGATAAAATTCAACTTACAATGTTAAATTGAGGACTGCCTGTAATTATAAATATTTGTTAAAATAGAGCTTTATCATTAGTGATAAATTCACTAAAATTATTCACTTTTTTCTGATTGCACCTAACAACATACAAAGTCTGAATCAAGATTTTTCATGCATTATGTGTTTCATTAAATTTAGCTCATAAGCAAATTATGGAAATTAATGTAGACGGTTTGGAAATTACTTTGAAGTAGTGTAATTGATATAATTTTAATATGATGATATTAAAATAAGAAAATGACATTTAAGTAATATTTTTTTAATTATATTCTAATTTCTTTTTGTTAATAATTAGGAACTTTGTTATATTTGCATATTTTTATATGAAATAGTAATATAAAATTTTTTGTGTAAATGCAAGTTTTTTTTTTTTGTAACTTTAGTTGTATAATGTGGTTGTGGATAATGAAGTGACAGGAAAGAAACTTTTGGAGAAAGGTAGTCTTAAAAGAAGATATACCATCATACCCCTTAACAAAATAATGTATAGACCAATGGAAACAGAAGCTATACGAAAAGCAGAAAGAATTGTAAGTTTATGCTATTATTGTGGCTTTATAATAAGTAAACAAATTTTTATTTTATAATTTATACATAGAAAATCATAATACCTCAAACAAATTTAAATTACTATATTTACTATATTCTCCAACTAATAATAATATTTATTGTATTTTACTTGTGTAATTTTTGCACTCTTTTGCTAATTTTCCATTCAAGAAACACTATAAAAGTTGTATGGAGAAGTTTAAAAGGCATTGTTTTAACACTACTTTCAAAAGGTGACTTTTGATTTAGAACTAAAAATACTAGATAGAAAAAGATTTGTAAATTTGAAATAATTTTAGAGATTATTCAGTAAATATATACCAAAATATTAAAATCTATAAAAAAAAGAAAATAAAGTTATATTATTTCCATTTTGTTCAATTAATTTAATGACCTTTATCTCTGATGTATAGCTGTTATATTTCTCCATCTTACATTATAGGGCACATAAAAATTCAACATTGAAAATTAATGTTTGTAATATCAGCATCATGTTGTCAGCTCTTATTAGGAAGAAATAACTACAACATTTCTAAAAAAAATTAGGAAAAAATTTCTAAATGTAACTGAAAAGAAGAGATACCAAAATTATACATTTAAATATGGAATTTAATAAAACATTCAATATTAGTTATCATCAACATTACATCCATATCTCTATGAAAAGTATTCAGTAGACAATATTCAAAAAAATAATAATTATTCACATATCGGTGATCATACAATTCCACATATCTCTATATATAAATAGCTTCCTCTGCAGTTATTATTTTCTTCATATTATAAGTATATTTCTTAACAGTTATAAAAAACCATTTGCTTTACTTTTATATGATAAATCAGAAAGCACTATTAGCAAGGAACACAGTTTATTGCCATATTATGGCAATAAACTGTGTTCCTTGCTAATAGTGCTTTCTGATTTATCATATACAAGTATATTTCTTTTTCATATTCTGAAATCAATACATTCATAGATATTAACTTTTCTCTCCATACTTTCCTCAGCCTCTGTTTTTCACACTTACCATCACATATCTAGCATGTACATACTTCATCAGGCTCCCTTCACTCATTCATTCCATATGATTGATTCATTTCTAAGTTGACTCCATATTACTTTCATACTTCATTATTTGAAACACGTTCATATTGCATTCAACAATACTCCTTGAGTATTTCAATTCACCACTTCATTTATATGCTTTCTATGCTTTTTAGAAGTATGAGGGATAAACAGTACCCATTGTTATTGGTATTCATTGGATCCAAATGATTATACCAATGACAAGGAAAAAGATATACATTGTTGCTATGCCTTGGTAGATTATTCAGGCTATCAGTTAGTGTATTCTCAATGGTTTATATGACAGTTTATATCTTCAAGATTTTGCATAAATTTTCTAATTTCTTTTATAAGTACAATACTTATTTTAAAAATTTATAAATTAACTATAAATATTTTTCATGTAAAATAACTTTACAAAAAACTTTGCTGCTGAATTACTCTGTTAATTATGTATTTTCCCAAGATAGCAATAGTTAGGTAGATGGCATTCTTATAGTTGATACTAAGAATTTTGTATTGATTGTAATTTATAGAATATATTCTATGAATATAAACAAATTATATGAATGATTTATTTTTTCAAATATTATAATTACTAAAATAGAACCAAATAAAAAATCTAATATTTGTGACAATATATAGTTTTATTGTAGAGAATATATATGAATGTTAGTCATATCCTTTTTATTATATTTATAGCATATTCAACTTATTAATCTTGCAAAAAATAAATAAATAAATGAATTAAATACATTGAAAGATTGATTAATTAATTTGTGACTAATTAAATAATTTGATATAATTTTAGGTAGGCAAAGAAAATGTTCATACAGCTCTCTCCCTCATTGAATATGACAAAACTTTAGAAGTAGCCATGGGCTATGTTTTTGGAAATACTCTTGTTTGTCCAGATATGAACATTGCAAGAGAAGTGGCTTTTGCAGAAGGTGTTCGTAAAAGAACAGTAACATTGGATGGTGAAGTGTTTGACCCAGCAGGAACACTTTCTGGAGGTAATTTAAAGAAATTAAATAATTTGATATACTGAAATTTTGAGATGAACACTTAATTCTTAATTAAAAATTAATAAATTTTTTCTTTTTTTTTAAATAAGATTAAACAGTTTAAATTAGAAATAAATTTCATATAAACATTAATATAAATATAAAATATATTTTTCAGAAAAATGATGTTTAAAAAAGAAACTAAAATATTTTGTGTGAGAAATATATTGAAATTATGAATAAATAATAATGTATTATTTTCTGAGCAATATATACCTATATCTTAATATAGGGTTGTTTATAATAGTAAATTGGATTATATATTAATACATAGCCAACCTCCAAGGATAATAATACCTATTATAGTGGTTCTCCAATATTGTTTGCAATGCTATCTGACAAGGTTGGAAGAAAAAATGTGCAAAAATTCCTATTTAAGAGTAATAGTGCAAACAATGTCTGTAGAATACCATCTCACATGATTAGAATCCAAAGAAATCATTAAGAAAAACAAGTAACAGTTTGATAATGCTGCTTTATGTTTTTGCAGATTGAGTCATAGCTTAAAAGGGCATAAAAGACTAAGAACTGGTGATTATTGTATTATCTATAGAATAGATAAACTGAAACAAATATGTTGGAAGAAAAAATGTGATAAGTCTTATGAAGGAATATCAAACTATGTAAAGCAGAAATATCAAATCATTATTTGTTTTTCTTAATGATTTCCTTGGATTCTGATCATGCTGAGATGATATTCTATAGGCACTGTGTTTGCATTATTATGGTTTTTGTGCAGAAAGCAACAGATATTCAAATTTTATGGCTAATTTGCAAATGCAATACCTGATTTAATAATGGGTCAATCCACATCAAGGGGACCAGGGGTCCCCACTCGACCATCTCCAAATTTGATGAAACTTGGTATGAAGGTTCTATATGGTCTTTGATGGTTGTATCCCAAGTTTCAGTTCAGTATCTTCAGTGGTTGAATTTTTAGGGGCTTTGAAAGAGAAGCCATTCACCTTCGTGTCGCGTACGAATGTGCAAAAGTGTCAAGTTTGCTAGGCTTTTTTAAAAGTTCTAGCAAACATTTATTTGTTTGCTTTAATATATATGGACAACTTTTTATGCTGAATCCAACCATGGCAAAATTTATGGATTTAACTGCATTGTAGTATAGTTACAGACATCAAAAGTTACTAAAAAATTCGTCGCATGATTCCGAGAGCTAAAGTTTGATGGGTTACTGTTCCATTTCAAATGAAA
>AYEL01082364.1:0-11767 GCA_000484575.1 Olivierus martensii | reverse complement strand
GGCTTCTCTTTCAAAGCCCCTAAAAATTCAACCACTGAAGATACTGAACTGAAACTTGTGATACAACCATCAAAGACCATATAGAACCTTCATACCAAGTTTCATCAAATTTGGAGATAGTCGAGTGGGGACACTTTTCAATATTGGTCCCTTTGACATGGAATGACCCTAATGTGTAATGTGTCTTGGAAATTTATCATCAGTAAAGTAATATCATTGTTCATTATCAGTTCAATAATTCTGCATTAACTAAACATTCTATGCATTTACTGTCATTATTTGAATTCATTCAATTATTTATTTATTTACCTTTCTCTTGATTTAATTTGTTATTTCAGTTTTATATACTGTAAACTCTCTTATTAATGGGTTCAGAAAGAATTGATGAAATATGTTGGTTTCAAGTATTTCATCTATAATGGGAATATTTGAAATTAACAGTCTTGATATAGCAGCAATTAGTTATTGTACATAGGCATTATGCTTATTTTCATTTACTATAATGTTAATTATATCTATTATATATTAGCATTAGTGTAATTTATAAAATACAGTATTGACAACTCTGTAGATTATTTTGTACATAATTTTGAAATACCAGACAATTTGCATTACTAGACACACTCCTATTAATCCATTTATAGGAGGGTTTAAAGCACTGTATATAAACTAATTGTAATTCTTTTAATTATAGAAATTTAAGTTGTTTTTTTCATTATAGGATCAATGCAGAAAACAAATAGTGTGCTGTTGCAACTATCAGAATTAAAGGAAATACGAAATGAATTAAATAACAAACAAAAGCAATTAGATAGTATAAATAATGAGCTAATGTCAGTGAAGAGAGTAGCTGAGAGGTAATTTTCATTTATTTTCAAGAATTATAATGATCTTGATTATTATTGTATCTAGATAATGTGAAAAACATAATGATAATTGGCACTTCAAAAAAATGTTAAATCACAGTGAAAATCTTATTTATAAACAGAGCTTTCTAACTTAATAAGACTTCCAATCTTGGCATTGATATGTAAATTGAATTTACTTAAGGAAATTATCACAATTATTATAGTAAAATGCTGCATGTATAGACTAAAAGCCTTAACAATAAGTCAGGAAATATGAAATAATTATCAACATCTAGCTTGACATTACATTATATACATTATATCGATAGTTATTATGACAATATATAGTTTTATTGTAGAGAGTCGAGTATCAATAACAACATTATTGAGATTATTGTTAAATTAGATTAATATTAAATTATTACTGTTATTTTGATACTGCTATATAAAATTGTAATACTGTATTGTGTATTTAAATTATAAAAATGATTTTTAAAAATCATTTTTATAATTTTACTGTTGCATATCAAAATTTTAAAGATCAAATTTACATAAATTTGGTTTGCATAAGTCAGGAAGCTTCTATTATTGAATTATAAAAAACTGTTCTTAAATAGAGAATTCAAAGTCATTTCTTCGTTAAAATCAACATTTTAACCATTTTGTCATTGAAGAAATGCTAACTGTGTTTGTCTCTCATTAACTAGTAATTTTTAGCTTTTGAAATACATCAATGAATAACTGTATATTTTTTCTGGTAATTTTGATAGAACAATTTTTAAAATTAATATAATAACCATTTGTAATATTTATGTAAAAATTAATTGTAATATAATTTTTTTTATAATATGTATCTTGATATCTCAAGAAGCAGATTTAAAAGGGCTCATTTCACAACAAATGCTGTCAAATCAGTCCTTATCAAAATCTGCTGCAATTGAAAATATGTGACTGTTTAGGATGCTCCTGAATTGTTTACAAGTAATAAATGCTATATTACTAAGTAAATTCATTATTTTCTTGTATAATGAATCTTATATTCATTTAAAGTAGTAGTATTGTGTTATTAAATGAATACAGGATGAATAACAACATATTTAGCTAAACAAACTTTATTAATTTTATGTAGTTTTTTTAAATAAAATATTTTTTTAATTCAATTAGAGAATAAGTATTTAACATAATCCTGTATTATTCTTCTATTTTCATATATTAATATATATAAAATTTATACTATATACTGGATATCTACTTTGATTGTGCACCATAGGAAAATTAATACAAATTTAGATTATTCCTATTTCTTACTCTATAGGTACATTAATTTAAATAAAATAGTTGATTGCAAAGATTTCTGATATTGCAAAATGGATGAAACCATTTATATCTATTGGTTGAACAGATTATGAGAAAAATAATACTATAATATAATTTTGTTGTTTTGAGATGAGAAAAGGACTTAATCACCATTCTATTTAACAGAAAAACATTTATTAACTAATTAAGACAACACAGCATTAGTTGTGCTACCAGTACAGATGGACACCCAAGCATGAATGTAGACAGGGGGGAGAGGGAGAATTAAAAAAAAAATGGTGATACTGTGGTTGTTTATATAAAAAGTTCTTCTTGATCTTTAAACTTCACCTTTTTACTTTAAATACTAGACCGGACTTAGCAAATTCCAACACTTCCCCTCTAAGTTTTGCTACATTTATAGTAATTATCTTTGTTTCTGTATTCTGAATCAGAATTATTCTTTTTGATGTAGAGGTCACTTATTCCCAACATTCTGACACACTGATTGTGTTTTGGTCCAAATAATCCTTTAGTATATGCTACCATGTCTTTCGTTGACAGATATACAGGCTTGATTCTTTTTAATTCATATGCATCTCAGACAAAACAATGTCTTGTATCAATGTGTTTAGTATATGAATGGTAGCCCAGATTCTTGACTAAATTTCCTTCTCCTTGATTATCATTATATCACTACAGATTTTCTTGGTATTCCGAACTCTTTTAGGTGTGGAGACCCGTGTCTGTACAATTGTTTATCACGCATTTTCTTGTGATGAATCATTAATTGTACAAATAAATAAGTCGAAAAGAAAAAAAAATAAAAGGAATGTGAAGTTAGATGGATGGAATTTCTCGTTCGCTATGGAAACTTCTCTCAATAAATAACACAAAAAAAAGAGATAAATTAAATTTAATTATAAATAAAAGAAATAGTTGTGTAAAGAAATACATAAACATCCCGAGTTAGGTGTTAAATTAACAATAAACAATCGATTAGTGTATCTCGATTATCAGCAGAATTTTATATACAAAAACATAAAATCTCAACAAAACATGAGTTATAATGGTAACGACGCGAGATCAAATTGTGCACAGGTGTCGCCAGGAACACGATAATGAAATGAAAGTTAAACTTTGTAATAACAAAATACGTGGGAAAGAGAAAAGAAAATTGTAAGAAAAGAAAGTCAATAAAAGAAATAGTTGTGTAAAGAAATACATAAACATCCCGAGTTAGGTGTTAAATTAACGATAAACAATTGATTAGTGTATCTCGATTATCAGCAGAATTTTATATACAAAAACATAAAATCTCAACAAAACATGAGTTATAATGGTAACGACGCGAGATCAAATTGTGCACAGGTGTCGCCAGGAACGCGATAATGAAATGAAAGGTTAAACTTTGTAATAACAAAATACGTGGGAAAGAGAAAAGAAAATTGTAAGAAAAGAAAGTCCAAGTCAGTCAGAGAGTCTGAGAGAAGGTGCCGTTAAAGAAAGGTGTGCGCCGAAAGCGGTCCGAGGATCCATCGAAAATCATAAGTTGTGTTTGTGTGTGTGTGCATCGAGGGAAGTTGGAAGTAAAGAAGGAACTGTAATAAAAAAAGAAATACAAAAGAACTGTTCCAAGGAAAAATCAGCTTGTGTATTCAAAGAACATTTCGACAACTAGAACTCTAAGGACTTTATTAACTAATTATAAAGGTATTTATCCTCCATCTATATTACGAAGTGCTGCTCCCTGTGTTCGGGTCAGCAGCATCTGTAATAGGGATCTCTCTCTCAATAAAGATCCAGGTTTGTTTTCAACCGTATCGTTGTCTGTCATTGCATCACTGGAGATTTTCTCCTCTCCATCCTTATTCACAAAAGCGCCACATATCTGCGTTTTTTGCTATCAAAAATATCCTGACGCCACAGTCACTCTGCGGACCCCACATTGGAAATTCTGCAGATAGATTGCTTCTTTTGTTTCATCCAACATTACCATATACTCTGCCTCAGTACTTGAGAGAGCAACTGTTCGTTGTTCCTTGCTTCCCAACTTACAGCAGCATTAGTAAGAGTAAAGACGTATCCTATATACGATCTTCTGTCATCTAAGCAATCAGCCCAATCTGCATCCATATATCCTTTAAGATCTTTACCACTGCATTTAAATGTCAAGCCATAATTTGGCATTCCCCTTAGATATCTTAGATTGTGCTTTCCTGCACACCAGTGCTTTTTCTTGTGATTAGTGTTAAACTGGCTAAGTGCATTTATGGCATATGCTATGTCTGGTCTTGTCAACACTGCTAAATACATAAGGGAACCTACCAGATTTTGATAAGGATATTTTTCTTTTTCTTTTGTGTCAGACACAGGCTTCTTTAACTTATCATTTGTGTTCAACAGTGTGCTAACAGGCTTGCACTCTTTCATTCCAAAATGTGTTAAAATTTCTTCTATGTATCCTTTTTGCGACATAGTGATTGTTCTTTTTTCGAGATCATGTTTGAATTCTATTCCTAAACAATAGTGCACCACCAGCTCCATATCTTTCATTTTAAATGTTCTCTTCGAATTTTCTTTGATTCTTTTCCATATGATTTGTTGCAATCAAAATGTTGTCTACATAAATAGCCAGAATAGTAGTATTTTGTTTATTTTTTGAAATATAAATGCATGGATCAGCTTTTAATGATTTTAATCCAATTTGTTTAAGTTTGTTATTGAGACACTTGTACCATTGACGTCCAGATTGATGTAATCCATATAATGCTTTTTTAATTCGACATGCTTTCCTTTTGCCAGTTTGAAGTTCTTTCAACTATTTTCTTGTCATGTTTAATACAATTGGTTTCACTTGATCATTCTCATGCTTGCTTATGATTTCTTTTAGAGTAGCTTCAAACTCTTCTGGCAATTCCAAATACAATTCCTCTTCTATTTTGCTATTTAGGAATGTAACAACATCCATCTGATGTACGGTTAGTCCTTGCTCTACTGCCAAAGCCATTATTAGACAAATTGAACTTGCTCGGGCGACAGGTGCAAAAGTTTCTTGGAAATCACATCCTGGTTGCTATGCATAGCCTTTTGCCACTAGTTGAGCTTTTCTTTACTCAATTTTTCTATCCATTATCAATTTAGTTGTTAAAACAAATCAGCTTCCAATAAGCTTACGATTAATTAGATAATCAACAATTTCCCAGGTGGTGTTTGATATATGTGTATTCTATTCTTCTAATATTGTGTGTGTCCATTTTTTGGCATTGGGATCTTTTAATGCTTTTTATATATCGATATGGTTTGAAGATTCTGTTAAATTAATATATTGTTCCTCAGATACTTCTCTGTCAACTTCAACTTCGACTGGTATCAAGTTTGATTCTTTCCTTGGTCTTTCGGGATTTTCTGTTCTTACTGTTCGTGGTCTTCCAGGTCCTATTTTCATTTGTGAGATGCTTACCACTTTTTCGACATTATCATCATTTTTAGTATTTCCCAATGGTATGTTGAATTCAGTTTCTTTGAATTTCTCTTGAACAGTTTCCTCCCCTTGTTTAAATATTTTGGATTCACTTGTTAAAGGTCTCTCTGGAACAAATTTCTCATAATTTTCTGTTGGTTGGAATTCGTTAATGAATTTTACATCTCTGCTATGTATGATTTTCTTTTCATTGACTGACCACAATCTGTATGCTTTTGATTCTTCAGAATATCTTACGAGGATGCATTCTTTAGATCATGATTGAAATCTTCCTTTCTTTGCAGTCTTATCATATACAAGTGCTCTTGCTCCAAAAGATCTACAGTGTGAAATAGTTGGACATTTTCCAGTCCACAGTTTAAAAGCTGGTTTCCCATTTAGAGTTCTTGAACAGGATCTATTCCTTATATAATTTACAGCTGCAACAGCTTCAGCCCAAAACTTTCATGGAAGTTTTGACTGAATTAACATGCATGTTGCCATATCTACTAATGTTCTGTTCTTGTGTTTAGCAAATCCATTTTTTTCAGGAGTATGAAGTACAGTCAACCTCCGTCTGATTCCATTTTCTCTTAAAAATTCATCAAATTTTCTGTTACAGTATTCAGTTGACTGACTGTAATGTTTTAATTTGTTTTTCTGTCAGGTTTTCAACATAGGCCTTATATTTTTTAAATGCATCTAATATATCTGTTTTCTTCAATAAAAAGTATGCTTCGCACCATCAAGATTTATCATTGATAAATACAGCAAAATATTTTGCTCCATTTAATGAAGTTGTTCGCATTGGTCCACACACATCTGTATGTACAATTTCCAGAAGTTCAGATGCTTTCTTAGGAAAACAACCCTTCTTTTCAGGAAGGGTTGTTTTCCTTTTATACAGACTTCACAGATTCCTAGTGTATTGTTCTTTCCCAACTTTAATTCAAGTACAGTTTTCCTTTCTGCCATTTCCTTTAGACTTTTTTCATTTAGATGATCAAGTTGTTCAAGCCACTCCATCAAGTTTGATTTCCAGCTTTGTTTAGCCATGCTTGCATATCCCAAACTTTCACAGATAAAATATAAATCTATTTTTCTATCTGTAGTTGTTATGATCTGTCGTGATTCATCTAATACATAAGCAGCATTTTTCTTAAAAATTACATCATATCCTTTGTCAGTAATCTTTGCAAGTGACATTAGATTCATTCGGAGATCAGGAACATGCAGAGCTTTCAACAGCGTCAGTCACTCTCAATTATTTTCACCAGTCAGAGCAATTTGAATGTTTCCAATACCTTCTATGGTTGTGATGTGGTTATCTTTTTTAAGGATTCAAAGTTTTCCCTTTTTGCTGTCATGTGCGATATCCTAATCAAGACACCATTGGTGAAAAGCACTTTCTTTTGCTTTTTCTGCTTTTTCTATTTCACGGCAGTCAGCCACTTTATGTCTGATTTTCTTACATTGGTGACACTTAAATCTGAATGGTTAATTGTATTTTACTTTAGCCGATTCCTCATCACTTTTGAATTCCCATATTTCTTCGAATTAGAGATCTTCTTCGCAAACATAAATATGATTTTTAAAATATTTTGTTTGTCAAAATTTTTTTACATAAGAAATTTGCATAAGTCAGTGAGTTCTTGTACTTTATATATAGAATAAAATGAAAATTGAATATTTCAGTAATTCATATTGCATAGATTCAATTTTCTATATAATTCAAATATTTTTCATTTCCTTTGACTTATGGAAATTATAGAAAAATATATACATCTTATGAATAAATTTCATTAATATATTTATATTTTTATAATAATATATTCAATAGGAAAAATTATATAGTACTAATATAAATATTTTTGTTGACTTTTCAAGTTTTCGAAATCTCAAGCAAAAATATGATTTAAAAGAAAGTGAAATGTTGTTATCAAAGTCTCGAGTTGAACAAAGTAGTCATCATCAGCAATTGGAAGAACTTCAATCTTTGCAAAATTCAATAAGTAATCATTGATTAAAACATATTTAAAAATTAAAATTCATAAGTAAAAAGAATCGTATTCACAGTATTTTGTATTCAATAGAGGAGCAAGAAGAAAAATTAAAACAGTGCACTGAAATTAAGAGAAAATGTGAACAACGAGTTGAAGAATTACAAAATAAAATAAAAAATGCCAAATCATTAATGGAACAAGAATTAAAAAATGCTGAGAAATCTCTTCATGACTGTAAACAAAAATTAGAAAATTCCAATAAGCTTGCAAAAGAAAAACAGCAGGTTTTAATTACTTAAAATAAGATACATTTTTTTTATTAATTGAAAGGCATTGTATAGTAATTTAAATAAAATTTGAATTTCAGGAAGTTGACACACTAAAACTCGAATCAGAAGAATTAAATAAAAGTTTACATTTGTATCAAGAACAGTTGAAGACATTTGATGAAACCATTTTATCTTATGAGAAACAAGTAGTTGAAGCAGAAAAGAAATTAAAAGATGTTAAAGTAAAAATATACTTATTAGTTTGATATATAATTTAAGATAAAATTGATTAACTATTTTAAACATTTTGTTCTAAAAAAATAATGGTAATAGTAATAATTTATATTTAAAGTAATTATCTATTTTAAAAATAATTTTTATTTTCATTTACAGCATATAATGTTTCTTTATAATTTCTGTTTTCTGTAATTTCTAATATTATTAGGAAAATAGAATTAGTACAGTTAATGAAAATTTGTATAAAAGAACTTTTAAGTAACATCATCTATTATTTGTTAGAATATAGTTTTAATTAGATAAATTTTAATTATGTTATTACAAATTAGCTGCATCATATTATAGAGAACCAAAATGATTATTTACTAACAAGGGGAGGACACAGCTGACCCCCCACCGATTTTGATCCGCTTAAGTATGGTGAAAATACATCAAAAATGAGTGAATACGTGTCTGAGCTTTTCATTGAATAGGGCCTTCTAATAGTATTTTTTAACACTTGAAAAATCGAACTTTTGATAATTCAGCTTAAAAACGATAGATAGACAGCAGATCAGCTGTAGCGCAGATGGCGTAGTCGATAAATACGTGGCTCGTAATCTGATGGTGGTGGGTTCGAATCTCGGTTGATGTGCAATTTTTTTTTTTGTGCATTGAAAAATTATTTTTTATTTTTCATTTTATTATTTTTTATGTACTGTACGTTTTATTTAATTTTTTTAATTATTATAAATTTTATATATATTGGTTATTACATAATTCGTATGCATTAATATATTTATTTACAAAACAAAATACTCTATTACAATTTATGTGTTATTTGATCAAATGTAAGTCAAAAAATAACACTCGACTGACAAAGTTGTTATTATGTCAAACAGATATGGCACATTTCAATAGTGTGTTTACAGATGACAATGGTAATTCGAACTGTACTATTGAAATAATTCCTCCACATTGTACCCCCTATTGCCAACCATGCGATGTATATTTTTTTCGGCAAGTGAAGAATTTTATCAAGAAACTCCAAAACTCTGTCAAAGTTTTACAAAATAATCGACAATTATCCACAAGGGAAGATGCTATAAAAATTCATTCCCTCATTCATCATCAACTATCCTCTCCTCATTTTGAAGATATGATAAAATACGCCTGGTTTGCATCCAAATTAATTCCCAAAAGAAATATTTTTAGTAATGTAAATGAAGTTTGTTTCCCATCTTATCATGAAATGCGACTTTTAAAATGTGATTGCACAGCATATGTTTTTATAAAGTGTGCACACTGTAGAAAACATTTATGTTTCAAATGTTTTTATGATTTATATCATCCAACATTTTGTAAGTCATCGTAAGCCTTTTATTCATACTTTTATTTAACTTGTAACATTTTTTAATATGTATTTAAATATATATCTTATTTTGTATTAGAGTATTTTGTTTTGTAAATAAATATATTAATGCATACGAATTATGTAATAACCAATATATATAAAATTTATAATAATTAAAAAAATTAAATAAAACGTACAGTACATAAAAAATAATAAAATGAAAAATAAAAAATAATTTTTCAATGCATAAAAAAAAAAATTGCACATCAACCGAGATTCGAACCCACCACCATCAGATTACGAGACACGTATTTATCGACTACGCCATCTGCGCTACAGCTGATCTGCTCTCTATCTATCGTGTTTAAGCTGAATTATCAAAAGTTCGATTTTTCAAGTGTTAAAAAATACTATTAGAAGGCCCTATTCAATGAAAAGCTCGGACACGTATTCACTCATTTTTGATGTATTTTCACCATATTTAAGCGGATCAAAATCGGTGGGGGGTCAGCTGTGTCCTCCCCTTGTAAGTATAATACATTTGATTTTCACTGAAATTGTTATGGGCATTTATTTAGGGTGAACATAGTCTTTCCCTGATTAAGAAAAATCATAAGGTAACTTAAAAATTATGCTAGCTAGAAACATGCAGTTTGTAGCATTATGTAAGGCAATTCTTAGAGTTTTTTATTGTATAAGTACAGTCGGTTCTAAAATGTATTGCAGGTAGCAGGAAACAGTTCGGCATTCGCACAAAACACGGAGTTCGGTGGATTTATCGTGTCTAGCGTTGGTTGACGCGCGAATTGCGGATCAGCCGTTCCATTATGGTTGCCGTAGGAATCGGGGATGGGAGGTTGATGAGAGCGCGACTTAGTTTTAAACTAGATAGGTTCAAGAGCAATGTAAATGTGGTTTTATTCATTAAAAAATAATTATTACATTCTGGCAAGTATTAATAATACAAGAACGCAATGGAATGAGACAAGAATTACCACAAAAACTAAGTGATCAGAACACTCAAAGCATCCTAATAACGTGTTGAGTCAAAGTTTCTCCATTTTATGAATAAATTTCATTAATATATTTATATTTTTATAATAATATATTCAATAGGAAAAATTATATAGTACTAATATAAATATTTTTGTTGACTTTTCAAGTTTTCGAAATCTCAAGCAAAAATATGATTTAAAAGAAAGTGAAATGTTGTTATCAAAGTCTCGAGTTGAACAAAGTAGTCATCATCAGCAATTGGAAGAACTTCAATCTTTGCAAAATTCAATAAGTAATCATTGATTAAAACATATTTAAAAATTAAAATTCATAAGTAAAAAGAATCGTATTCACAGTATTTTGTATTCAATAGAGGAGCAAGAAGAAAAATTAAAACAGTGCACTGAAATTAAGAGAAAATGTGAACAACGAGTTGAAGAATTACAAAATAAAATAAAAAATGCCAAATCATTAATGGAACAAGAATTAAAAAATGCTGAGAAATCTCTTCATGACTGTAAACAAAAATTAGAAAATTCCAATAAGCTTGCAAAAGAAAAACAGCAGGTTTTAATTACTTAAAATAAGATACATTTTTTTTATTAATTGAAAGGCATTGTATAGTAATTTAAATAAAATTTGAATTTCAGGAAGTTGACACACTAAAACTCGAATCAGAAGAATTAAATAAAAGTTTACATTTGTATCAAGAACAGTTGAAGACATTTGATGAAACCATTTTATCTTATGAGAAACAAGTAGTTGAAGCAGAAAAGAAATTAAAAGATGTTAAAGTAAAAATATACTTATTAGTTTGATATATAATTTAAGATAAAATTGATTAACTATTTTAAACATTTTGTTCTAAAAAAATAATGGTAATAGTAATAATTTATATTTAAAGTAATTATCTATTTTAAAAATAATTTTTATTTTCATTTACAGCATATAATGTTTCTTTATAATTTCTGTTTTCTGTAATTTCTAATATTATTAGGAAAATAGAATTAGTACAGTTAATGAAAATTTGTATAAAAGAACTTTTAAGTAACATCATCTATTATTTGTTAGAATATAGTTTTAATTAGATAAATTTTAATTATGTTATTACAAATTAGCTGCATCATATTATAGAGAACCAAAATGATTATTTACTAACAAGGGGAGGACACAGCTGACCCCCCACCGATTTTGATCCGCTTAAGTATGGTGAAAATACATCAAAAATGAGTGAATACGTGTCTGAGCTTTTCATTGAATAGGGCCTTCTAATAGTATTTTTTAACACTTGAAAAATCGAACTTTTGATAATTCAGCTTAAA
>AYEL01082363.1:0-35489 GCA_000484575.1 Olivierus martensii | reverse complement strand
CCGAAATATTTCGTAGACCGCCCACTTTGACTAACCCTTTTCCTCCCCCATTACCTTCGCTCTAGCATCTACCAATTTCATAACATTCAAATACGTTCGACTCTATATATTAGAACCGTGAAAAATTTCTGAAATATATCATATGATATTGTTTATTCGTCTATATAAGGACCAAGTAATATAATTTCTGACAACGGTTAATTAGAGATAGATTTTTTATATATCTTGTAGAGATTAAAACAAATTCTTCAAAAAACAGGATTACTAAAATTCTTATCTAACATATGATTGAAAAACGATTTATCTATGGACTTATGATTTAATAAATCATCGCAGCATTTTAACCTTCTTAAGTATCCGTAATAAATAATTTGTAATCTGAAATCCAAATGAAAATCGAATAGTAAAATTCGCAAAACATTAAATATTCATTTTTGCAAATAATACAACCTATAATAGTTTCCGTTTCTTTTATATATCACTATTTTTTCTGATTAGGAAATATAAGCTCACCGCTAATAATAATTAATTATAAGAATTTATTTATAATAGTTTCTAGAAAATTTTTTTATAAACTGTTATAATTATTTACAGAAATTTTGATATCTTCCATAGTATGATCAACTGATACACCAGTAATTTTCGTTCTTTGATGATAAACACATGATTCAATAAAAAATTGACTGTCATGCAAAAAACTGTCGCACTCATTAAAACAACGATATGTTAAATATGACATAGACCTATACCAAAATATTATGAAAGATAATCCTGATTATAAGACTATAACGCATCTGAAAATATTCTATAATATCTTCTGAAATTTTTGAAACTATGTTTATAATCTAATAACATCAAAAAATTTACTTACCGTATTTTTTTACAGTTTTTCAATGTTTATCTCTGTTTTAAAAATAAAAATAATAATAAACTGTTATTTTAAAGCGAATTCTTAATAGTAACTGAGCCATTAATTATGTCACTCAGTCTTTATTGATCGCCTCCTCCATTCTGTATTTCCTATAACAACGGATGATTCTATTTTACGTCAATACGCTCGTCATCACTACTCCTGGAGCTGCAATCGAACAACAACCGGTTTCTCATCCTCCAGGAGCAACCTGCAATACATTTTAGAACCGACTGTACATAATCTGTGGAAGAACTAGTTAACACTGCAATTGCCAATATCAAAATGATGCTATGACTGCTAGTTTTGCAATAAAATAGTGCATCACTGTACTAGGGTTTAGATGTTTCAGTTGTTGGATACATTTCCAAACTGATGGATTGGGAGAGATGGTCCAGCACTATGACCACTACATTCACTGGGCAGTACCCCTTCTGACGTTTTTTAAAAGACAAAATATATTCAACATAACTCTTGATATTGCAACTTTGAAGACAAGAATAACTAATGCTTTTGACTGACAAAATATTGGAGAAAGCATATAGAAAAATTGAGTATTGACTAGACATTTTCCAAGTAATAAACAGAAGCACATGTTGAAGTGTCCTAATGTACAAAGAAATACTGTAGAAATATTATTTATTATTTAGTAAAAAACTTTGAATTGAGATAAAATGTGCAAAATAACCCTATGTTTGTATTTAGCATAGTTTTTGTGAAATAAATGTTTCAAATCAGGGAAAGACACTATGTTCATTCTGTATGACAAAATCATTGGCTAAAAAACAACAAACTGGATTTCAAAGAGTGAATAAAATACCTTACTTTATCAATAATTTTGTTTGTTATTTTATTTTAAAGAGTAAAGAGTTGTTATGAAGTTAAAAAAATCATTTTTTAAGCACAAAAAAAAATGAAAATCAGCAGTTCAATTCTGTAAACATTTCTTGCTTCAGATAAAAGTTACTTATCAGAAGACTGGAAATTTTATAAATATGCTATATTTACTATGTGAGCTAAACATGCTATATTTATGCACCATTTTGATATTGGCAATCACAAGCTAATTATCTTTAGTATGGTATAAAAAATATGAAAAATTTGGCAAAAGTTTATGAATTACAAAAAAAAATATACTTATATTTTTTTAAATTATCTATTTTTGTATCTTTTGAATAAAATTTAGAATTTATTAAAACTGTTTAACTATTATCTATTAATATTAATAGATAATAGTTAAATAGATATAATTATAATAGATTAATAGATTATATAATAGATTATAAATTAATAGATTAATAGATAATATAAATTAATAGATTATATATAATCTATTATAATTATTAACTATTATCTTTTTATAATTTGAAAAAATAAATATGTTAATAAATAAAGTCTCATTACTTGTGATTTGATTGGCGTCATTAGATAATTACAGACTTGAAACAAAGTATAAGATTAAAAATATAACAAGAAATAGGTCAGCTAAATAATGTGGGAAATAGCTGAATTTAAAGAAAATGAAATAATTCAACCTTCTGTTTTATATAAAATTCTGTTCTTTCTTGTCTGCCAGATAACCACATAATAAAACAATTGTTAACTACCTGGAGGATCTGAGTCTCAATTTTAGATTTTCAGAAAGGCTTATTGATCCTTATCTTAACTCTCTCTGATTGGCTAATACTTACTGATGTGGTCAATCTATGGAAACTCTGAAGTAGTCACTGCAAAATATATATCCTTTGTAAAATTCAGCAGCATAATTAAAAGCAATTAAAGTTGAAATTTTAAAAATAAACTTCCTGAAGCATAATCTTGCTATTTAAAAAAAAAACATTAGTTATATTTGATCTATCCAAAGACAATAATATTTTTTTTGTTCCCAGTATGTAGAATATTAATGCTTTTATATAATAATAATATATAGAAAAAAATGATCATTAAATTTTTTGAATATTTTGTTCTTGTATATAAAGTTTTCTAGATCTATATACATTAAGAATGAAAATTTAAACATGAAAGTAGTTTCACATTTATTTATTTATAATATTTAAGAATAACAGTCAAAATTAAAATAAATATTTTCCATAGGAAATTATTTCTGAGTTTTCCATAAAAGTAAAAGAGCAAAAAGCTCATCTTAAAGCTCAGAATGAAGAAGTAGGTCGTTTACAAAATCAGAAAGAACAATTATGGAAAGAAATTGAAGATAAAAAATTACAAATTCAACAATTAGAACATGACATCACCCGTACAACTAAAGAAACCAAAGAAGCTGCACAAAAAGTTAGCAAAATTAATTCTTAAGTTTGATTTAAAATATACAAATTCTAATATTTACCATTTATTTTAGGTTGAGAATATGATTGCATCATATGATTGGATTGAACAAGAAAAACAATATTTTGGTATGCCAAATACTGAATATGATTTTAACACTAATGACCCAAAAGATGCAGGAAGACGAATTCAGAAATTACAAGAAAATAAAGAAAAATTAGAAAAAAATGTTAATATGAGAGCTCATAATATGATGAGCAAAGCTGAAGAACAGGTATCAAAATAGACTTAAAATTACATTTAAAATCATGAAAATTAATCTTTTATATTTTATATAAAGTATCAAGATTTGCTGCAAAAGAAACAAATAGTTGAAAATGATAAAGCCAAAATAGCTGCTGTAATCAAAGAATTAGATGAAAAGAAAAATGAAGCATTAAAAGAAGCTTGTGAGAAAGTTAATAAGGTAAGTGAAAATAAATTATAAATCATATAAAAAATAATTTCTCTTTATTTAAAATTGCAATGGTTTAATTTTTCAAAAGGACTTTGGTTCAATTTTTTCTATGTTACTGCCTGGAACTAGAGCAAAACTTATTCCACCTGAAGGTATGTCAGTACTGGATGGTTTAGAAGTCAAAGTAGCATTTGGAGATGTTTGGAAAGAATCTCTTTCAGAACTTAGTGGGGGACAAAGGTAATTCTTGATATAATTTTATTGGAAATATTTAAATTTTATAATAAAAACATCATTATTTCATTAATTTATTAATTAATGATCAACCCTTATATTTTTCTGCAAGATCAACCCCTAAATCCTAATTTTACATAGTTCATATTTATTAATAGCAAAGGCTTCATAAATAGGAAATGCATATCATTCAGATTCACTATTACAACTATAAGCAGTTCTTGACTTACAACCAACTCGTACTTATGACTGCAATGTTATCAATAAATTCTACTATTGGGTCAATGCAATTGAATCCTCTCTAGGTGGGAGCAGAATACACCCATTGTCTGACTTGCAAGTCATAAGAGGTGACTAAACAGTCCTCAACCTTAAGATGTGAGCTATCGTGCTGAGAAGATGAATTACAGAGAGAAGTCATTAATGGTGCCTGTCTAGAAATTGGTCAACTCTTGGCAGATGGGGAATCTGCAAGACTTTGTGGGTATAATGGGCCATGCCCACATTGACATCATTATTCTATCAGTCCTCAAACCTGCATGAAAGAAAAAATAAAAATCAAAAATCTTTAAAAAAGCCATTGGGCCTTCTCTCAGAGAGACTCATGATATGATGTGAGTCTCTTTGAGAAGCAGGTTGACAATAACATATTAGTTTGTGTCATGTACTAATACGTTATTATCAACCTGCTTCTTAAGCTGTCTCTTTATTATTATACCAAGTTACAATCTCTCCAGAATAATCCTGCTAGTTATAAGAATATTTAAAGATGATGCAGATATATATATAAATATTTAATAGAATCAGGAAGTTATTTAAAAGTACATACAATAAATGGAAAACTTGTGGGAACAGGTAGTATGTTTGATCCCATGTTTCTTGCACTCTTTTCTGCTCAACCTTCTTGCATTCCATCATTTGGTTTGAGAATATAAGATTTACTCAGTGATATTAGTTTAGTTGTGGCACCTATTTCTCAGTTTGAATGTTGTCCATTGCACCTTGGGATCCTTTATCATCTCAATGGATTTTAGTCTTTAACTGCCATTCATAAGTCTCCATCCTAGACTGTGTGTTTCAACAGCTCTTTGTAGCTTATTGCTATCTGAACATGGATTTTATCTGTGTTTTTATTTTTAATCTCATTTCTGGTATTATATCAGAAAAAATAACATCGTTTGCTATTATTTGTTGCATTTGGAGATGTTTGGAAAGAATCTCTTTCAGAACTTAGTGGGGGACAAAGGTAATTCTTGATATAATTTTATTGGAAATATTTAAATTTTATAATAAAAACATCATTATTTCATTAATTTATTAATTAATGATCAACCCTTATATTTTTCTGCAAGATCAACCCCTAAATCCTAATTTTACATAGTTGTATTTATTAATAGCAAAGGCTTCATAAATAGGATCATTTATTAATTAATGATCAACCCTTATATTTTTCTGCAAGATCAACCCCTAAATCCTAATTTTACATAGTTCATATTTATTAATAGCAAAGGCTTCATAAATAGGAAATGCATATCAGTCAGATTCACTATTACAACTATAAGCAGTTCTTGACTTACAACCAACTCGTACTTATGACTGCAATGTTATCAATAAATTCTACTATTGGGTCAATGCAATTGAATCCTCTCTAGGTGGGAGCAGAATACACCCATTGTCTGACTTGCAAGTCATAAGAGGTGACTAAACAGTCCTCAACCTTAAGATGTGAGCTATCGTGCTGAGAAGATGAATTACAGAGAGAAGTCATTAATGGTGCCTGTCTAGAAATTGGTCAACTCTTGGCAGATGGGGAATCTGCAAGACTTTGTGGGTATAATGGGCCATGCCCACATTGACATCTTTATTCTATCAGTCCTCAAACCTGCATGAAAGAAAAAATAAAAATCAAAAATCTTTAAAAAAGCCATTGGGCCTTCTCTCAGAGAGACTCATGATATGATGTGAGTCTCTTTGAGAAGCAGGTTGACAATAACATATTAGTTTGTGTCATGTACTAATACGTTATTATCAACCTGCTTCTTAAGCTGTCTCTTTATTATTATACCAAGTTACAATCTCTCCAGAATAATCCTGCTAGTTATAAGAATATTTAAAGATGATGCAGATATATATATAAATATTTAATAGAATCAGGAAGTTATTTAAAAGTACATACAATAAATGGAAAACTTGTGGGAACAGGTAGTATGTTTGATCCCATGTTTCTTGCACTCTTTTCTGCTCAACCTTCTTGCATTCCATCATTTGGTTTGAGAATATAAGATTTACTCAGTGATATTGGTTTAGTTGTGGCACCTATTTCTCAGTTTGAATGTTGTCCATTGCACCTTGGGATCCTTTATCATCTCAATGGATTTTAGTCTTTAACTGCCATTCATAAGTCTCCATCCTAGACTGTGTGTTTCAACAGCTCTTTGTAGCTTATTGCTATCTGAACATGGATTTTATCTGTGTTTTTATTTTTAATCTCATTTCTGGTATTATATCAGAAAAAATAACATCGTTTGCTATTATTTGTTGCATTTGGAGATGTTTGGAAAGAATCTCTTTCAGAACTTAGTGGGGGACAAAGGTAATTCTTGATATAATTTTATTGGAAATATTTAAATTTTATAATAAAAACATCATTATTTCATTAATTTATTAATTAATGATCAACCCTTATATTTTTCTGCAAGATCAACCCCTAAATCCTAATTTTACATAGTTCATATTTATTAATAGCAAAGGCTTCATAAATAGGAAATGCATATCAGTCAGATTCACTATTACAACTATAAGCAGTTCTTGACTTACAACCAACTCGTATTTATGACTGCAATGTTATCAATAAATTCTACTATTGGGTCAATGCAATTGAATCCTCTCTAGGTGGGGAGCAGAATACAAATAAAATAAAAATTTCTTTACAAAATTCTTAATTTAAGAAGCAATATATGTATTAAGTTTAATAATTATGCTTTGCCATAGAAAATTTAAATAATTCTCCTTTTAGTTCTAAATAATTATTTGTGTCATAAATGAAACATGATAATTTACTATATTTAACTTGGGTAATTAATTTTTTGAAGATTAGTCCATTCATGTTTTTTTATCATAATGGTAAACCACAAAAAAATTTTATTTTAAATTTTAATGATTTTTCTTATAGATTTGAAAAAAAATGATTATACAGGTATGATTGTTTTATTTCAGAATTTTAACAAATAAATATATAAATACAATTGAAAAATTGCAATAATGTTCTTCATTAGAAATTTTATACCAGATTCTTTATAAATAGGAATTAAAACAAAGAATTCAATATTCAAGATGCACTATCAGTTTTATTTATTGCTGAATAGTCCGTTTAATAGTGAAAAATGTATATATGTCTAAATATTCCTAGTTAAATTTTTTATATAAGATCTTGGAACTTTTTAATTAGTTTATAGTTTTTATTAAAAATTAATGATATTCTATTTTTTTAAATACAAAAACATAATTATTAAATATGAATAAAATATAAGAATATTTTAGTAATAAACTGGTAAAATAAGGATCAAAAACATTCCTTAATTAATAAATTAAGGAATGTTTTTGATCCTTATGAATGAAAATTCAACTGCTAAGAGTGCTTATTATCAGCACTCTTAGCAGTTGAATTTTCATTCATATAATTTAATGTAGCTAATGTTTTCGGTAACTTTTTACCATCCTCAGGCTACTATCCTTTCAAAATATGTTCCAAATTCTAATACGTTTTGGCAAAGAAAAATGAAGAAAACAACAAGCGTTGCCATGGTGATTCAAATTACGTAGCTTTTTTTATGTATATAGGATACTTTCTTTTATTACTCCTAGCTTACCACATGTTTTGCTTCTAAGGCTGGCCCTTACGGTTGCTTAAAAACTCCATGCATGGGGGAGTTCTAGTGCCATTTTATCATTTAATAAGTCCTCCTTTTTCTGTCTAGCTCTTATCTCTAGGGTTTCTGATGTGATTGCTTGGTTAATTCTCTGGAGTGGTTTTACTATCTTTGCTTTATTCCAATGTATCTGTAGATCATTACTATATGTTTCAACCGCTAGCACCGTGATCATCCTCCCCTTGGCCAAATCCTTCTTGTGCTCTTCTACTCTCTGCGAAATTGTTCTGGTGGTAACCTCTATATAAGATGCTGTGCGTCCTGTGGTCTTCTCCTCTACAGGTATCTTACAATATAAGACCCCTATAATATACGATATAACCCCTATATAAGACGCGCAGCATCTTATATAGGGGTACCACCAGAACTCTTTCGCAGAGAGTAGAAGAGCACAAGAAAGATTTGGCCAAGGGGAGGATGACCACGGTGCTAGCGGTTGAAACATATAGTAGCGATCTACAGATACATTGGGATAAAGCAAAGATAGTAAAACCACTCCGGAGAATTAACCAAGCAATCACATCAGAAACCCTAGAGATAAGAGCTAGACAGAAAAAGGAGGACTTATTAAATGATAAAATGGCACTAGAACTTCCCCTGCATGGAGTTACGCAGTGGAATTTTTAAGCAACAGTAAGGGTCAGCCTTAAGGCTGGTTCCCACTAGAGCTACGTTCCGTCTCCGTCCGTCCCCGTCACTCCGTCATTTGTAATCGACTCCGTCAAAAGTGTTCACACTACTATCCGTACATCAATCCGTTTAGCCAATGAGCTAAAGCAACAAAAATTCCAGAGCAAGCCAATCACAAACAAGTTTATAAGAAAATGGTTTATACAAACAAAATGGATGAACGTGCTGTTTGGGATTGTGAACTTTTTAGCGTTGATAGCATATGCAAAGGATAAAGGAACGGAAATAGTCTGTTTAATATGTATGACCGTAGAACTTATAATTAAAACTGGCAGTTTATTGTATTTTAGATCAAAGAGAGAAAGACGATCAACTGTGACAGAGCAGTGGTCGAAAATATTTGCAAAAAGAAATCGATCATGAAATTCAAAAATTAGAAAATTACTATATGAATTAATTGCAACAACTGTTTCCATATTCATTTTTTTGTTTTATCTCATAAACGAGGATTTGCTTGCACTGCTAAAATAATTCCTTCGATATCCTTCCTCGAATGTGATTGGTTGACGAATTCTACGAAGACAGATAGAATAGACTTCTAGTCTATTCAATTCGAATCCGTCTCCGTTCTTCCATCCGTCTGCGCCGAGTTTGCGCAGTTCAGTAAGGACTTTACTGCGCAGACTCTCGGACGGAGACGGACTGTAGTGGGAACCGACCTTTAGAAGCAAAACATGTGGTAAGCTAGGAGTAATAAAAGAAAGTATCCTATATACATAAAAAAAAGCTACATAATTTGAATCACCATGGCAACGCTTGTTGTTTTCTTCATTTTTCTTTGCCGAAACATATTAGAATTTGGAACATATTTTGATAGGATAGTAGCCTGAGGATGGTAAAAAGTTACTGAAAATGTTAGCTACATTAAATTATATGAATGAAAACTCAACTGCTAAGAGTGCTGATAATAAGAGGTATGATTATGAGTTGAAAGCAGTAAAATGGAATGTGATTAATAAATTATTTAAAGTTTATTGCTTGTAGTGCTTTGTCATAGTGGACTTTTATTTTATTAATAAGGCATGATCAAATCTTTTGAAAAGATATCCTAATTGCCAAGACTAAACTTTCACAATAATACAGAATTATAGCTTACATTAGAAATAAATATAAATAAATCTTTTAATTAAATCAAAACTATTAAATTTAATTTACTGTTTGGGAATTTGTTCATTTTCAGATACATAAAAAAATATATTAAAACAAAAACAGTTAATTTAAATCTGCATTGCATAATTTGCATATTCAGTTTATATAATGTCAAAAAGTATAAAATACAAATCCTCAGTTAAATTAAAATAAGAATCATAATCTTCTCTGATAAATACTAAATTCAACAACACAGTTTGAATAAAAATTTCAAAAAAAAAATAAATATTTAATTGTACATTTTCAAATGTTCTAACACATCCAAAGTATCTTTAATCTTCATTCTAATTTTGATTGTATTTGACTATTTGACGTAGATTAGGCATATGAATTTTATAATTCATATGCTTAATCTGTGGTTAGTATCAGATTTTGAGAAATTTATATTTGTTTTAAGAATTATAATTGACTAATAAACACAGACACAGCTGTTATTATTACAGAAATATTAATCATCTAAACATAGTTAATGTATATATTTATTAGGATAAATTTAAGTTTACTTTTATATTTATATAAATATTTGCTTCATTTTAAAGTATCTTGTATATAACTGTACAATTAATTTTATTTATAGTAAGAAATATCTTACTATTTATAAAAAGCAATTATATTTTATATAACTGCTTTTATATATTTGTATTTTTATATTAAGTGCTTATATATATCTATATTTTTATAATAAAAAACATAAATAAAATTATTTAAAAATATTATATGAGACAAGAAATAACTTCACACTGCAATTCTATTAATAATTAACCAATGAAAAATATTTTTTTCTTACATAGATACTGTTATATATTAGGGTTGCCAATCTTTTTATGACCGTGAACTACTTTTTTCACCGGAGCGATCTACCAATATTCAGGGAATAAGAGTACAGAAATAACAATCATCTATATAATTTAAAATTTATTAAGTAAAATAAACAATTCTTCATAGCATGAAAATATGAAAAATAACTGTAAATACATGGGTACATAACTAAAAATTTTAATGCGATATTTGGCATTGTGTAGATTTGGCAATTGATTCAAAATTTGGATTAAATGACGAAAGAGATAATCTTAAAATTTTTACGAACATATTTTGTTGTGAAACGAAAGAGGTAATCTTAAAATTTTTACGAACATATTTTGTTGTGAATATAAGCTATAGATTTTGCAATTGATTCAAAATTTGGATTATATGACGAAAAAACTTAAAATTTTTTATGAACATATTTTGTTGTGAATGTAAGTTTGATTTTAAATCTATAATTTTTGCTCTGCATATTTCAGAAATTCATTTTCATAATTGGAGAGCACTGTTTGAAAATATTTTTTGTTATTTGCCATTAACCATAGAAAAAAAGAAATCATGTTCCCATTCATCATGATAATAATAAGTTTTAATTTTCTTTTCTATGCTCATAATTATGGCTAAAAAAGAATAAAATTTTTTATAATTGGAGAAGTTAAATTATTAAAAAATAAACTCTTTTAGTACCAAACAACAATATATCATCATCATCATCATCACCTGAGTAGTGTAATCATTTTTTATAATTGGAGAAGTTAAATTATTAAAAAATAAACTCTTTTAGTACCAAACAATAATATATCATCATCATCATCATCACCTGAGTAGTGTAATAAAGAAAGAAAAAACATTTAAACTTATAAATGCATTTGTTCAACAACTTTTGCTTATTCATTGAAATATATCAAAAACAATAAATGAAGATTATTATTATATTCTACTGATTGATCTGATCTGATCTATTACTAAATAAATGATAAAAGACACTAACAATGAAAATACATAGGGATAACCTTACTTTTCTTATTTCAACAAGAGCATAGACCACTTTTACTGTGTATTGTAAAGTGGAAGTTTAACAAACGAGTTGATTGGAAGATGGTAAGAGACTTACAATCAACTAAAAAACTTGTCGCAATTGCCTGGTTGAGTAGCTTGTTATATATATATATAGATAACTTTTTAATGCATAATTTTTGAGTGAATTACTATGGATAATCAAATCAAAGTTCTACTGAATAAACAAGGCACAGCCTTTCATCTAATAAAACAGTTAGATGAAAGGCTGAGCCTTGTTTTCTATAAAAGCAATATTAAATTTAATAAATAAATATTTTTATTTAAAATCTTTAAAAAAGTGTCATATGAATTTAAATCTAAAATTTTAGTTTTTAAATAGCTGTTTCTTTTGTGCAAACATATTTTCAATAAGTTTTTGCATTTTTAAAGAAACAAGTATTAAACAGTTTATAGAAAATAATTTTGCAGATAGCAGCCATAATTGCATTTTAGAGTATAGATTTATGATCTAATGAAAGAACACACATTATTTACATAACAGTTATTTTATTTATTCTTTTTAACTGGCCTTTTAACAATGGTAATTAATATAATAAAAATAAAACATAGAATGAAATTTATATGCTAATAATATAATAGATTGCATGAGTTTCTTAGTTATAATTTTTTTCCTATATAAAAAGTGATTTAATGATTTTTATTAAGAACGAAAACTTTGTCATAATATAAAATAAAAATCAGATAATTGCTAAACTTTTAATTTGCTATTTATAATTAGAATACATAAACACAACAATGTTAATGGAAATGGTGCAACAGCTTTTACAACTATTTTATAAGTAATAATATTCCATACAGTTTCATTTCTTCATAAAAAGCATATTTAATCATTTTTTATTTGAAAAAAGGAGAATACAATTAAAAGAGATTGTGAATATTATGCAGTGAATTAATACAATTTTTAAACTGGCTATTATCTTAATGCTTTTATTTTGAAAATAATTATTATAATTTATTGCTGTTTAAATTATTAAATTAAGTCTGATAATTTTTTCCCTAAGGTCTTTAGTTGCTTTATCCTTGATTTTATCAATGTTGTTGTTTAAACCTGCACCAATCTACATTTTGGATGAAGTGGATGCAGCACTTGATTTATCACATACACAAAATATTGGACAGATAATTAGAACATATTTTAAACATTCCCAGGTAAATTTTTAAAATTTCATAATAAAATATTAAGAAAACATTTTATTTTAAATAGAGACTAAATTCAATATCTTTATTGCTGACATGACAACTTTAAATTATATAAGAAAATTTTTCTAAAAAATGAACAACTGAAAATTCATTTAAATAATTACTATTATAAAATTGATATTAATATAATGTTGGTCCAGATTAAGAACTATATAAGATTTCATTTGATATATCTCAAAATATTTTTCTTTCAGTTTATCATTGTTTCACTAAAGGACGGTATGTTCAATAATGCAAATGTCCTCTTCAAAACTAAATTCATTGATGGGACATCAACAGTAACTCGTTATGCTCAGGGCAAAAATAATCCATCTACTTCTAGGTCCAAGTAAACCTGTCTGTAAATGGAAAAATATTTTTGTGACTCACTAAAAGAGTTTGTATGTATAAATTTTATTTAAATATAATTTTTTATCTTTTATATTTTAAGTTAAATAAAAAAATTACCTAATAATTCATATGCTTTTTCTGTATTCCAACCTTTTCCTTTTAAGGGACCATTTACAGCAGAACAGTATTTCTGTAAAAAACTCTGACCCATTATTTTTGCATTTTCTAATGATAATGAATAAAAATCTTCTTTTGTATGCTCTGTATACCAATAACACATTTCTCCTGCATACATCAAGGCTAGCATATGACAATCGCTAAAAATACCTAAAATATCACTGATTATAAAATTTTATTTAAAATATATTAAAAGAAAAAAAAATGTTAATTACCATTTTCAAGTAAAGAAAGAACCTCCAAATTAGAATATATTGTATTTTCATCTTTCTTAATAGGTTGTCTTAAAGATAGCAGCAAACTAAGATAAGTAATTCCTTTGAAAAGTAACTGAAAAATAATTCATAAATTATTTTTGCTATATCAAACATTGAATTAAAATTTGTTTTATAACTATCAAAAAAAATGGATAGTAGAAATTTATATCTTAAAATAACTATAATTACTGCATGTAATGCTAAAAACCAAACACTTCTAAAAAATATATATAAATATAAATAAATAAATCTTTAACAACAAAAACGTTTTTAATCAATTTCTCAGTCCTCTTCAATTGATGTCAAAACAAACTTTTCATTGTCTAATTTGAAGAAACAAATCATCTTTAAGGGTTTTGATTTTTGCAATTGCAATCATTATTCAAATGATAAGACAAGATATAAGAAAGCAAAATAAAATTTGCAAAAGAAATTTCCTCACAATTAATGAATTAAGAAATGCATCCATCACCCAACTATTGTCAGCAGCATAAATCTTGTAAACCAGATAAATGCAATAATACTCATCAATATCTGCTAATTTATTAAAAAATATTGATGCTTATTATGCATTTATATTATTTATTGGAAATATCAGAGATCACCATGCCTGCACTATACAGCAATCCACAACTTTTTTTTTTAATATTAGCACATATTTGTACAAACACATTGAAAAATAATAATTTTTCAAATATTTCAATAATTTTTCAAGTTGTATAAATCTAAATAAGAAGTAATATATTTTCTATACATTATTTTAACATTTAATAAACAATGGACATTCCTATACTGCTCATAATTTACAAAATGCATGTTTATTGTTGAGGAAATTTTGATTGCATTAATATATTAAAAAAAATTTTATTCATTTAAAGAAATGTTAATCAAAATTTAAAATAGCATTTTATAATATATAGAAATTCAAACAGAACCAGAAAAAAAAATTTCATTGTAAATCTACACACTTAGCATATCAGAATAGTAAATAAGATGGCAGACTTTTGATACTGAACATCAACTTTTATTTTAGAAGTTGAAATATAAAACACTTTATTTTTGTTCTGTTAATAATTTAATTAATCTTTTACAGTACTTTTATTATATAAAATTTAAATAATTTTCCTTGTCCATAGTTTCTTCATTTATTTTAGAAGTTGAAATATAAAACACTTTATTTTTGTTCTGTTAATAATTTAATTAAATTTTGCCTTATAATTAATCTTTTACAGTACTTTTATTATATATAAATAATAAAATTTAAATAATTTTCCTTGTCCATAGTTTCTTCGATTAAAAATGAGGAAAAAGGAAAAATTACATAACTAAATTGGTAAATCAGTGGTGTGTTAAAATCAAATAAATACAATACACACTATTTTTGTTAATTATAATCAAAATAGAATACAAAATAATATTGCAGCATAAAAATAGAACATAGATAAACATAGGAATTTGTGTGACATAATTTAGGATCAAATATGTGATTATTTCTGTTTTATAAATTATCTAAGTAATTACTGTATTTAATCACAAAATATTCTTCCGAATTTGTGTGACATAATTTAGGATCAAATATGTGATTATTTCTGTTTTATAAATTATCTGAGTAATTACTGTATTTAATCACAAAATATTCTTCCTTATATAATTTTTCTCTCAAGATTTGGAAAACAAAAATAATAAAAAATTTGCATTATTTTCTGGTCTTGATTTTTTATTATAAATATCCACTAACAATTATCAGAGAAATTTTAAAACAAATTTTTCTATTATTTTAAATCTGCAAGAAGCATTATTCAAAAACCAATGGAAAATTTTACAGCCAGTCAGCACCAATTTGCCACAAGTGCAGATTATTGTCCCAACTTACAGGTAGTTCATCAATTTACTGTATTTTATTTTTCTGTAGCTAGTTCAATAGTTGTCTACATTAAAAGTAATAAAAAATTATCATCATTTATATAAACAATTGAAATTTTTTGCTATGTATAAATGTGTCTGGGAAAAACGACATTTTCTTTACACTATTCTTTACACATTTTTCTGTAGCTAGTTCAATAGTTGTCTACATTAAAAGTAATAAAAAATTATCATCATTAGCAAAAAATTTCAATTGTTTATATAATGTATAAATGTGTCTGGGAAAAACGACATTTTCTTTACATATTTTTATAAATATCAAGCATAATACACTCAGTCCTCAATTTACACAGTAGATACATTTCTGGAAAAATCGTGCAAAACGAAACCATGTAAAACGAGACGCAGAATTAATACAAAATAGAAAGATATGTTCAATTAAACTGTAAACCGTGTAAATCAATCTAAAGAAGATAATGAAAAGTCGAGGATATGTTCTTTATAACCGTGTAAAATGAGATAAGGATTAAAGGAAAAAAGGAGGATTGGTTCATTAATTTTTAGACACAATTTACTGCTTATATTTTTCAATTTATTTTTGAAAATGAAAACATTAATTAACATCAAATACGGTAAAAAAACAAATTAGCAATATTCCGTACAAATAAAAACATTCAAACATAAATAGGCGAGCTGCAAAGGTGAGTTGAGTTTAGTTGAACTGCGAGATTTGGACAGTAAAAGTTAATAGTAAGCGATAAATTGTGAAAGCGAAAGTGGACTAAGTAGATTAATATTGTATGAGATAATTATCGGATTTTGTATTGAATTTAGTTATAGTGAAACTAGATTATTTTGTTTTGTGTGTAAATAAATTGGACTATATGAAATATAGCTGTATTCATTCTTTATTAATTTCTACGAACTAGTAAACCCACAAAACGTGTCTATATGATACATAAATATATGGCATAATGCAAAAAACAATCAAAATAAAACCCAAAAAATTTTGTAAAATGGCATAATGCAAAACAATCAAAATAAAACCAAAAAAAATTTTTTGTTTTCATTTAAAAACCGTGTAAATTAAGTACCGTGCAAATCGAGGGCTAGGTGTATTTCAAAATACTGTATGTGATAATCTGGAAGTGAGCAGAAAATGCATCATAAATCTATATAGCACTTAATCATGTTAGAAATGTAAACAACATGGCAGACATCTGTTAGAGAATATCATCGTATAAATTACTTTTATTTTTAGAGTTCAAATATATGTCATTTACTTTGTATTTCAGTTAATATATTTTTAAAAATAATAAAAAAATTTGTATAATTTTTTTTCCTTCATATTGCAGAATATCAAAAATGGAATAAGAAAGGAAGAAATTAAGGGAGACATAACACATATACGCACAAATTCATTCTTGAGCATATGCACATGTTTTCATTCCTACATATAATGAATACTGTCTATTATTAATATTTTAATTCTAGCCAGTTGGGTGTCAGTTGGTAATTTGATAATAACAAGTATCAACACTTCAAATAATCAAATTTTATTGTGTATATTTAAATTTATAGTGATTTATCATGCTTTAAAGACATGGGAGGGTATAACTAATGGTTTAATATTATATGGCATTATTGGTTGACAAAAAAACTATCCAACAATATTTAACATATTATTGGTCTGACAAAAAAAACTAATCCAACAATATTTAGGAACCAAGCATGCCAGAAAATTGTTGTTTAACCTGTATATAATTTTTTATTGTATTTCCTGTTTCTAATAATTTAAGACAGAAATGAAATAATAAATCAGAATCTTAAATTAATTTTAATATTGTTATTTAATAAAATAATGCCTTTAGTTTCAAGTATGATGATAAATAATGTTTCCTTATTGTACTTAAAATTAATTTAATATCTTAAATGGAATTCTTTTAATCTCATTGAAAAAGGGAGAATAATTTTACAAATACAAATAGTCCTCAACTTATGATGGAATTTGATAAAAAAACATTTCAAACCCCATTGTCATAAGTTGAAAATGCCCAAAATTTATGGATTTCTTATTGCTAATGCTTAGTAGAACACTACATATTATCTTAAATAAACATAAAGAATACAAAAAAAGAACTCTCCATATATCAGACCATTGGGTCAGGGAATCCAATCCAAGTCAATTGCATTGACCAAAGCAGAATTTATCAATGACATTGCCATCATAAGTAAGAATTGGTTAATAACTTATTAACCAATTCTTACTTGAGGACTATCTGTAACTGTAAACTATTACATAGCTTTGATAATCCAAATGAGTATTCATGTATTTCTTACTTTACAAAAAGTTTGTTGATTTTTATTAACCCATTCTTTATCTTCAAATTTTGTATGACAGTACATATAGCAAAGAGCACCCTTTCGCCACATCAAACATTCAGCTGTATCAATCCCCAAAGTATTTAATACCTGAAAATAAAATTTATTACATTTTTAATTATAAAAATTCTGTAAATTATTAAGACTTTTAAATATTAACTTACATTATCTCCAAAACAATTTTGACATAATTCTTCTAGGTCACTTAAAGTATCTATTAAAATGTAATATTTAGCATATATTTTCAAAATTATAAAAATATTATTTTATTATCATACCTATTATTGAAAGCACTTTCTCTTCTGCATCTTTATTCTTAAAATCTTCATTTACTAGCTCATTTTCTTCAAAGAAAGTTAAATCTAATAAAGCCTATAAATATAAACATTAAATTAAATTAATGAATAAGATAATAACAATCAAATCTAATTTGGATGTTTTCAATTTAGATTTTAATAAAGGCTCTGTCATTTATTCTTTTTATATTTTCAATATTATTATATTATTCAATATTTCATTATTATAATTTCTTTAGGATTGTAGGTACTCATCATGGTGAATAATTAAATATATAATGCAATTTATGATGATATAATTTTAATTATATAACATTTAAAATACATTAAAAAAAAACACCATTTCAATTCCCTTACATTCGGAATAATATTAGATCAGGTAATCATCATGGTGAATAATTAAATATATAATGCAATTTATGATGATATAATTTTAAAATACATTAAAAAAAAAACACCATTTCAATTCCCTTACATTCGGAATAATATTAGAAGAAGAAAAGTATGGGTGAGACACTAGTTCTTTCAATAAAATTTTATAAAATATATACAATGCTTTTAAAAGTTACTAAAGTAATTAATGTATTAAACAGTTCAGGGTTAAAATTCTTGTTTTAATAACTGAATTTAATGAATATCAGCATCCAATTTTCAGATCTCACAAAATATAGTGTTTATGTCCAAAAGGCTGATTTATCTATTGCTTATTGATAAATCACTCAAGGTTTATTACTTAGTTCTTTGCATCAAATAAAAATATTAATTCTATGATATTCAAATAAAATACATAAAAATTTGTTGTGCAGATTTATCATCTTACCTTCACAAATTGTTGAAAATGAGTTTTAGAAAAAGTTTCATCTGATTGTCTTGAATGCAATTGTATAAGCTTGGAATAGGAATTTTGAAGATTTTCTTCTCCTATATTAATAAAAAGTAATTAAACATTATATCATTTTGTCTGTAATTATATATTTTATTTTTTATAATTTAAGGAAATAAATCAAAAATACAATAAAAAAAATAAAAATTTTTTATTATAAAATTACAAAAAGAAAACTTTTCTTAAAATTTGATTTATAATTTTCTAAATTTATTAGATATTGGTATCAAGAAATGAAACTTTTATATTATAAATTAATATATAACATATTGTTCCCTATTAATTTATCATATTAAGTTTTAAAATACAATTTTGATAATATTACAAAAGATTTTAAACAGCAGAATTTTTTGTCTTACTATTTAAAATATTTTAAATTCTTTTCTAAAATAGTTCTAGATTAAATCTTATATAAGTATGCACATTTAGCATCCTGGATACATTCCATGTAATACGACATAATGCAAATTTCATATTATGTGAACATCATATGTAAACAAACCTATATTGTATACTGTAGTACACTATACTGCCTAAATAGTAAAAATATTTGTACAATATTGTATTAGAACTAGCTAATACAGCACTGTGCAGTAATGTAATGTATTGCAAAGGACAAGAAGGATAACAAAGGATAGACAATAAGATAATGCTATACAGTATTAGTCAGGGAGTTTGTAGTCAAAATCAGAATATATAGTATACAATCCATACTTATCACAGACAGAATTGTAGTTTGTAAACATCAAAGTGCATTTTAATTAATGCTGAGTAGTATTATGGTGCTAAAGTTTTATTTTGCAGATTGTTCAAACCTTTGTTTAAAATTTTTTACATAGTAATTCACACTGATAATTATGAAGTTATAATGAACAATAGGGATATTGTATAGCAAACTACCCCCCCCCTTTATAATTATTTGTTTTTTTTATATTACAGTAAGTGTAAAACATTAATGTATACAGTAAGTATACTATACATATATTTACTATGATGTAAATTTGATTTGTATAATACCATTTACAGATGGCAATGCAATCTGTTTGTTTATATCAGTTTCATATCTAAATATGCCTGCTATGCAGCTTATGTCCTCTACATTCTGTAGCTGAAATAGCTGAACAGTATTTTTTTTTACTCAAATTTCAGATATATAGGTGATTGTCTAGAAATGTGCTAAGTGGCATATATCTGTATATATATTTTGTTTCAATTAATCTCCTAAAATGGAATTCCAAATTTCTAAAATGGTGGATTACATTTAAACATTTATTCTTATTATTTATATTGTGTGCATATTTGTATATTATAGACTGGCTACATAGAACCAGATTAATTACTTAGTTCAGTTAAGACTTTGAATTCTACAAGACTACAATATACTTACATATATCAAAGTACTGTTTTAGAAACAATCATAGGATGATTAACATTCATGATAGGGATTAGCTGCAGAGGTGATGGATAGAGTTCAATAGGTCATCAGAATTCTCTTAAAATTTTGAAAGTATGAAATTCAAATCTCAAGATGGAAGCTGAATATTCATATAGATGAGGGGTGGGCAACCTTTTTTTTTTTTTTGTATATTACTATCCGTTAGTCTAAGCTAGGGATGGGCAACTTTTTTTGTAGAGGAAAAATAATAATTTATAGCAGCGGTCGGCAACCTTTTTTTGTAAGGAGCTGTATGAAAAATTTATGGTGGGCCACGGGCCAAAACAAAAACAATTGATAATAGAAAATTTATGGTGAGACTACGGGCCCAAAACAAAAACAATTGATAATAATAGTATTTATTAAAAAAAAGTGGGCAACCTTTTTTTTGTAGGGGGCCGTATAGAAAAATTTATAGTGGACCACGAATAGTATTTATTTAAAAAAGAGAAAAACAAAAACAATTGATAATAATAGTATTTATTTAAAAAAGAGAAGGTACATAAAAACAATTGATGATGATAGTATTTATTTAAAAAAGAGAAGGTACAGTACAATTGATAATAATAGTATTTATTTAAAAAAGAGAAGATACAGATATAAACCTTTTTTTGTAGGGGGCCGTATAGAAATATTTATGGTGGGCCACGAGCCAAAACAAAAACAGGGGCTGTATAGAAAAATTTATGGTGGGCCACAGGCCAAAACAAAAACAACTGATGATGTAGTATTTATTTAAAAAAGAGAAGGTATAGATATGTAAGTATACATAGCGTTGATTTATTTAAAAAAGAGAAGGTACAGATATGTAAGCATACATAGCATTGGTATTAGATATAATAAAATAATGTGGCCCCCAGGCCAGAGGTTGCCCACCCCTAATATAGATAGTCATCCAACTGATCATAATAGAACCAGATAGAAATGTATGTTTTTGAATACATTTTTAATTACATATTTCAAAAATTATCTATTTGACATATAATTTTAATACTGTATAATTATAAAACTTTGTGATTTTTTTTTAAATTGCTATTAATATTTTGACTTTAATGAAAAAATAAAAATTTGAATATGTTTTAATTAGTAAAAGATATAATTACCAAATATGGCACAGCTCATTCTAATGGATCAACTTAACCGTATTAATTAATGTATTTTGAGAAAATAAAATTCTGTTTTATTTATTTACTGCTGTTAGTGCTTTTGATTTCTATTACCGTTTTTAACCGTATTAATTAATGTATTCTGATAATTAACTTAAATAATAACAATAAATATGTAAATTATTAAAATGAAACATTTTAATAAAATCAATTAAAACTTGTTTTTTCCTAAAATTACTCAATTTTTTAGTAAACATCTTGAATTTTTATGGCAAGAATTCAACTGTGTATCTTATTATATATAAAATATCCTCTATTCAATAATGTTTTGTAGATATTATTTATGTTCTATTGAATAGAACATAAATAAATAATATGTAAAAAACATGGTTTCAACAACTCCTCTATTCAATAATGTTTTGTAGATATTATTTATGTTCTATTGAATAGAACATAAATGAAACCATGTTTTTTACATATTATTTAACACTATACTTAATGATATCAGTATTATTATTTTCTTTCAAAAAATGAATTGTTTCATCAGAAAATTATAATTATAATTAAATGCAAAACAATTTTCTAATGTCAGAATGTTATTCTAGAATACTCCATTCCCAATTATGATATCAACAAATCATGCAATTCTGTTTGAATATATAGTATTTAAATTTTTATAATAAAAATTTCTTAATTTCAAAATATTTTGAAAGAAACAAATATTTGATATTTTTATATAGGTTCACTTTTCAAAATTTTCTTTAATTTTATTTAGTTGAAGAAATTTTATTAAATAGCAAATGATTTACGTCATTCATTAAATTATATATAGGTGAATTATTCTATAATCAATACTAGCTAAGTAAGTATAACATATGTTGCAGGATTTTAGCAAAAAAATATTAATAAGCTGCTGTTCCTTCTTATGCCTCAGAATATAGGTATTTATTTTAAGTAAATTGAAATTTGTCTTGTTTTGTAGATCTCAAAACCTTCGGCGGTGCTTATTAATGGGAATCCAATTTAATTATATACATAATCTTTTTAATATTTGAATTAATGTGAAATCTATTGTAATTCATTCGAAATCTCTATCTTCTGTAAGTATTATCATAACAAAACGAAATTAAATGTTTTTAAAAATGAATTTTACTTATTAAAAAGGAATCGGACCAATAACATACAAGAACCTTTACCTGGAAAGCAGCTCGTAACATTTTTATATTTCTCTATTAAATCACTTAATTTTTTATTTATACAATCATTATTAGTACACATTATAATTTGTTTTTAGAATTTAAAATGCTTTTTGGAATGTAAAAATAAATTCTAGTTATCCAAAAATAAAATTACAATTCCCTTCGAACAACCCCAAGTCATCTCCATAACATTGTTTTGTCAACAAATGCTAAAGTGTTGCCAAATACAGAGCTTAACATTTAAAGTACTAGAAATAATAACAACAAAAATGCAATTTAAAAATTTTATTTATATGAAATGTTAAGCGTGCTCGTAATACTAAATGCGAAAAATTTCATTAATTTTTTAATAGCAAATGTCGCTATTTTCCACTTTACTGAGTATTAAATGGCGGCGAAACATTGCATGTCATAGGCTGCCCATCCGTGCAGAGGGGTCAGTCGAATTGTAGAAGATAAGGATTAGGATTGATGGATCGAGCTCAGCTCATGAATAAAGTTTTATCATGCCGTGCCCATCCATTAACTTTGTTATTATCAATTGGTCTTTTTTAATTCCACTTCCCAACGATAAATAACTATGATATTTTAAGGTCTATCTGTGCAAAGACCTTAAAATATCATTAGGAGGGATCAGCCAAACTATAGAAGAATGGACTGGGGCAAGATTCCACATAAATTTTCTGAGGTTCGGAAAGCGAAAGAGTTTTCATGCGGCCATCCGATTGATCAAATTGATAGGAAGGAATTTAAGATTGCAATCAGAGGTTAGTCTGAAGAAAAAATATAACAATATAGCATAATGGGGAACATTCTAACAAGTTTCAGTCTACGGAGTATTCGAAAAATACCCTAGACCAGTAGTACTCAATCACTTAGCCGCGGCACACTAGTGTGCCGCGAAAAATTAAGAATGAATTGTATTTATATAATTGAATGAATATAATTATATTATTAATAGTCAAACGTGGCTGGCTGGCTAGATGCCATTTTTTCGGTTGAACTACTGTACCGATTTCTATAAATAGGTATCTTTAGAAAGATCTAATTTTTGGATGTCTGTGACTACCCAAAGTATTTGTTGTTGTTAATAATTTAAAATTAAAGAATTGAAATCGTAGTTCCTCTAAAAAGACAGAATTCGCAGATAACGCTGTAACGTACTAATGGGTGCCATTTTACTATTCCATTTTGGATTCCCTACACAAGTTCGGAGATGTTTTTGTCGTTATATACAGTATTATTAGATCAAATCACACGATTATAATAATAGTAATAATTTTAAGTATATATAAGGATAATATTAATAGAGAAACGTGATTGGCTGGATATCCCGGATGCCATTTTTTCGGTTGAACTACTGTACCGATTTCTATAAATAGGTATCTTTAGAAAGATCTAATTTTTGGATGTCTGTGACTACCCAAAGTATTTGTTGTTGTTAATAATTTAAAATTAAAGAATTGAAATCGTAGTTCCTCTAAAAAGACAGAATTCGCAGATAACGCTGTAACGTACTAATAGGTGCCATTTTACTATTCCTTTTTGGATTCCCTACACAAGTTCGGAGATGTTTTTGTCGTTATATACAGTATTATTAGATCAAATCACACGATTATAATAATAGTAATAATTTTAAGTATACAGTATATAAGGATAATTTCTAGTATATATTAATAGAGAAACGTGGTTGGCTGGATATCCTTTTTGCAGACGAACCACTGCACCGATTCTTATAAATAGGGTATCGTTACAAAAATCTAATCCTCGCCAAAATTTTTTGTCGTTATTCAAAATTTAAAAATTAAGGAATAAAATTAAAATTATAATTTCTCTAAAAAGACAAAATCTGCAGATGGCGTTATAACTTAATAAGGGCCGCCATTTAATGATCCCGTGTATGGGTATGTCAATAATCTGAATGTAATAAATAAGAATAAATACAATAATCTGTTAATAAAAATCCTTTGTTAAATTTAAATTATTATTTAAAATACTTAGGTGTGCCGCCAAATTTTAAAATATTAAAATGTGTTCCTCAACAGAGAAAAGATTGAGAACCACTTCTCTAAACTGAAACTTGTTAGAAAAAATATTGCTAAAATAATAAAAGTACTTTATATAAAACTGTTGTAATTGCAATAACTCTACAATAGGCAGATCTGCCGATTTTGATCACATATAGCATAATTGATCTGGCTTTGTCATGGATTTTATGTACATCATATCCCGTTTTTTTCAGTATAGCCTACATAATCACTAATTTTTATAATACCTAAACTATTATTAGTTTCTTCAAATCACATAATTCCTGTTATTGGTTCATTATTATCTGAACTAAACTAATAAAAACGAGACTTTTCAAAATTAAAAAAAAATTGAATTTTTTTTTTTTTTTTTAATTTTTGAAAATCTATATAAAATCGACTAAAATAGGAAAGAATCTAGCATATTGAAATTGTTTCTGAAACAATTCTCTCAGTAGTTTGTTTTATCGCTTTGTAAGATGTAAAAAACAATACCTACTGAAATTATCACGTGGATAAGTGTTAGCTTATCCACGTGATAATTCCATATTCCATCGTGATCGTATTCGGATTCCATATTCGGAAAATTTTTTATGAAGGGTTGATAAGGCCCATTAATCCACGAGCTCCACAATCCAGCTGACTCCATCATGAATTTGGCAGTCCATTGTAGAGAAGTAGTCTCAAACCCAAATTGCTTTGCGAACCGAATATTTTTAAACAAAATTACAATGAAAGGAAAATATTTTTTTGTAAATACTATCATTTTTTCTTACAAAGATATCGAAATAACATTATATAATTACGAGATTATAAAACAGTTTATTAACATTAAACTGTAATAATTTTCCGACTGTAATATGTATTTAAACAAATAGCTAAAAACATCTTCGCGGCCCGCAAAGCAATTTTCGGGCCGCCAGTGTGAAACCACTATTGTAGAGCATTAGTCCTAGAATATCTTCGCTACGTAATAACCAACATAGTTGAAAAATGACGTTAAATTGTTCTCCCCCCTCATTTTCAGCAAGTATAAAGAACAGGCATACAATAGAAATGATTTTTTTATTTATGTAGTTTAATACCGCTTTCCACCCGTTGATATTAAGAGCGGATCATTTTCATCCTCACAACGGGCCGCCCACATCCTTGTGAAGTCAGCCGTCACGTGAAGAATAGGGTTCAGTGAGCCGGGCCCGAATCCTTCCTGATAAAACTGGAGGTGTGAGACCAGATCCTGCAGGATGGAAGCACAACATGCTTCCATCGCGACCTTCTGGCAGACATAACAGAACTTCTGGGGAGAGAAAGTAAAAGAATGAGAAATAATGAATCATGCTACTTGATTCAATTTATTCATTTGACCGAATGTTCACATGGAAGACTTCCAATTATAGGATTTGATTCCTTCCGCATGCTATAATTTCATTCGGAGGATCCAGACTTTCAATGGTGTCCAAGATAATTCATATATTTTAATCTTTATCACTGATGTGGTAGCCTTGGAATGGCTCCACAACTTAACTACGATTGCTTTTCATGCAGAAATACTAAATGGCAGAACCATTCTAAAGATACTCATATCCTTAATGCAGTTAACATATATTTTTAACGTTTTTGATACAGGTTATCCTACCTCTGATCGTAGGCGTGGCTGATGACGTAAAGTGCGGAGCATCGACTTGTTATTTCGCATTGTAGAAAGGGTTTTTCAGCAAAAAATTACTTAATAATGAAACATAAAATTATATTTTGCTAATTATAAAATATTAATAATAGTTTTCATTCAAATTTACTTTTTAATTACCGATAGTTTATTTTAAAATAAGTCGGCAATTATCACATAGTTTTTTACTTTGTACGACGATGTACTATACCTTTACAAAAAATATAATTTAATATAAAATGAATTTATGCAGTAGTAGATGTTTATCATATATTTATTACAGAATTAAAAGCATTATTCTTGAATAACTAATGTTTACAGTCCCTTAAAAAAAAACTATTGTTTACAATATTAAACTATTTAACTATCCCCAGAATAAATGAATTTAATTAAAATTATAAATTAATTTAATTGCATAAATTCTTATCTTCTCAACAACATATGAATTGTAATGAATTAATTCATAAAATTGATCACAAGATAAATTGACAAGTTAACTGCGATTTATTTCAATTTTACATTATAAAATAAATTAATTTACAAATAGGAAATGTATTTAAAAACTGGAATCAATCCTGTCATTAATTAAATCACAAAACAATTATATTTAAAACAAATTAAATTAATAATTTTTAACATTAAATTTTGATAATTTGCTTTGTAATTTTCTTTTACAATTTTCAAAGCTAATTTTTCTATCTTTAAGTCACTTAATCTAATGTATGTTCTTAATTTACTCAAAAAAATAAGAATTATATCATATGGCAGCATAGATTCATTCAATTTCAATTTTAAGAGAGTCTTGTCCATGATCCATGGTCAGCCAACTTTCAGCTCCTTTCATCTTTCTATTGTAATTTGAACAGCCAAATACAGCACAACCTGGCATTGTAGCTAATCTAATTGTATATATTTATAAAACAAATAAATTGTAATCTATACTTTTAAACAAAAGAAAAAATTACACAAATACATACTAAATCTCAATGCGATATAAACATAACAGCTATTGAATTTGTTTCTCATATGACGTCATGAGCAGGATTGACGAGTTTAGGCACAAAACGTAGCATACCTATATATTTCTACCATGGGATACACGAGACAGTAATCACAGTTAACTGGATTAAAGTTAATCTCTTTCTCTGTGGTAACCGAAACGATGTATCATCATTAAAATTAATAAGATAAAATATTTAAAAATACTTAACTATTCAATACTGCATGCATAATAATAGTTTTTATACAATATGCCCTTTTCCATTCCTCGGATCAGCATCAATATTACATTTATCATCATCATCAGTATTTATATTTCATCCACTGTTGGATGTATGCCTCCTATATTAATACAATATTTGCATAAACTGTCTACAGTACTGTACTTGAAGTTGAAAGTGACTGTTCAGTATTGCGTGTAAAATAACGCACTCATTTATTGCATAATGCGATATTTTTATTTTAACAACTTACCATAAATTTAATATACTGTACATGTACAATAATTTAATTTAATTTAAAATACTCTATGTAAAATAATACAGTTTTTAGGCATACAGTATGTCACATTAATTAGTACAGGTATGTTGAAAATGCTAATTTTGTTTATAAAAAATTTTACTTCGATTTTAAGGACTAGTCTTGCCCCCTATAGTCCGTAAAATCGAGGTTTTACTGTATACTCTATTTACAGAGTGTATGCATATTTCGAAAGTTGCAGCATCCTTACGATTTCAAATCACGAGCTGCCACTGCAAATATTTAATACATAAATCGGATTATAAAATAATAATATAGTTTCGAAAATTAAATAATTTATTGCAGAGACGCAAAATCAGTTTCTGCACAAAGGCGCCTCATATATCAGCGCCGGCACTGCTTATGATCTCTAATTGAATATCTGGAGAAATTAAATTTCAATTCGATTCTATTCGCTTTTATTTCTTCATAAATCCATCCACTTTAATCTATATTAAAATATATATTTGGTATGCTGTATACGTAATTACGTGATAGATGATTTATGTAAATGATCTGTAAATTGGAAATGCAGAACAAGAATTTTTTAACATCTATTTCAATGTAGAGCTTTACAGAAAATTTCTGTATTTATCCAGGTAGCACCTATCTATCACATTTGTAACACGTATGTTTTGATACTTTTATTGAGAAATAGAATGTGTATTCATATTTTTATTTATTTAAAGATATGGAATGTATATTCATAGATTTAAGAAGAATCGAGAATGAAAAATGAAGTGAGAAAAGTACAGGAAAGTATAAGAAAAGAATGAAAGAATCCCTCCACAAATATAGCAGGCCATTAGCGGAAACAGAAGGTATCCTTTAATTACCTCTTACAACACTTTGGGAACCCCTGCCTCCACCTAGGGCAGGGGTTCCCAAAGTGCGGCCCGCAAACCCTAGAAATGCGTGATGTCAGATCATCCACAATCTTGAATTCGTAGAGATAATTTACATTTTTACAAAAAATAAATAAATTTTATCATATAATTAAAAATTGTTCAGTTAAAAAAATACATGTATAAGTGATTCCAAATATGTATTGATAAAATTTTCGCATATATAACTGAAATCTTTCTCAATCATGAGTATTAATAAGTCCAAATTGAGATCAAAATTAACTGGTGAACTTTTACAAGACTTCAATCATGAGTATTAATAAGTCCAAATTGAGATCAAAATTAACTGAGATCATGAGTATTAATAAGTCCAAATTGAGATCAAAGTTAACTGATGAATTTTTACAAGCGATATTATGAATACATTTAACCGACTTAGAACCAAGGCTCAATGATATTATTAAAAGAAAAAAACAACTGCACAAGTCACACACTTCAGATTGATGAATTTATTATTATTATTATTATTTTTTATTTGAAATTGTTTAGTTATTTTTGTTTAATTATTTTTGAAATGTGTTATTTTAAACAGTTTAATAATAAAAAGTAATTATTGTCATAAATAAGGAACGATTATGTTAAAAATTAGTATAAATCTTTCCCTTGTGTCTAACTTTTTATTGATTTGAAGGCATTTTTCCATAATACTTTTTTTTGTCCCGCCAAATATTTTGGAATTTACAATTTGGCCCACTTAGGCAAAACTTTGGGAACCCCTGACCTAGGGGATGAGATCACTGTAAGCTAAAGATGTCGTAGGTTTCTCAGTTGCAATTTCTTCCATGATGGAGCCACACAAACATGCTTTATGGCAGGCATGTCAAACTCATTTTAATTCAAGAGCCATTTAATGAGCCTGTAAGATTGCCGCGGGCCACATCATATTTAAATTTTTTTTAAATTACATTTTAGATAAAGATTCAAAAATAGATAGGAAAATTAGAAACATTATGTAATCAAATGAACATATTGCAAAAATATATAATTACTACATAATTGCTTTTAATTATGCATAAAAATATATAATTACTACATAATTGCTTTTAATTATGCATGTTTTTTAATTACTACATAATTGCTTTTAATTATGCATGTTTTTTTAATTTAATTACTCGTTTACTACATAATTGCTTTTAATTATGCATGTTTTTTAATTTAATTCCATTTAATTCCTCGCTATCAATTTTTAATTTTCTATTAAGCATTAAAAGTCATATTTTCTGTAAAAAACAAAAGCATTCATTAAAATTTTATAAATTCAAATATCCACAACATACTTATATTTTTTAAATAAGTTATTAACACGACAAATATATCTCTGACAAGCCCGTTAGCATGTCCTTTATAGACGTCCTTCAAAGAGGGATTGTTTGGAACTTGATTATTATATTTGGCTATCCAAAAAATATGTAAATATATATTTTCATTTATGACTTTCTGTTTTATGGTAGGAAATTTCGCACAAAACGATGTAGTCCTTGCAGGAAAGCACTTAGTTTGTGTCACCATCCGAAAGCCATCTGTACGTGTATGTCTGCTAAGGCCAATCGTAAAAAAACTTGCACAACAAATTTCATTTAAATCAAACTAGTGCATCATAGTATATGACATAGCTATGAAGCAAGAATTACTTTCTATTATCTCATAAAATATTGTTCTTATTTTCATTTTAGTTAAGAGCGTTGGGGGCTGCAAAAAATCACTTCGAGGGCCACCAGTTTGACACCCCTGCTTTATGGATACTATTGGTTATCCCATGCTAAAATATAACAAGAAATTCCAGAAAGAACTAAAATTACTTATCGAAGATGTTATTTTTTTCATTTAACATTTGGAATCCATCGGTTTTGTGTTTCTAATTTTACCAGCATAGATGTCACGAGACGTCATCATCATCTTAGGACGTCACACATTACATCATAAATTATCGGCAATTTCTGACATCATCCATTGTTACTTAACGATGACGTAATATCGGGACTGTGACATCAAAGTCATAAATTTTGAGATGAAGTACTTTGTTAAAAAATAAGTAAATCGCATATCTCCCGTGTTGGGAGACATGCGATTTACTTATTTTTGCTAACACTCTGCTAACACTTCTGCTAACACTTAGCGGCATGTATTGATATTAATATAAACTAAAATTGTAATAAAAATGAAATTCTATTCTGCAGAATTAAAGGAAGCAGCTTTGAGTGTCCTTTAATGGCAGAACATCATTACCAAATTTCATGAAAATCTGCTACTTAATTCAAGAGTTATTATTGGGGGACAACACAGACATACATTGGCCCGATCTTAAAAGCCTCCAATTTTTAGGAAAGTAGGCTAATAAATGTGTTAACAAAGAGCAAGGCAGAGATACGGAAAAGACAAAGATGAAGTAACTAAAGGTGTAAGATAATACTTTTAATATCCTCCTCATACTTGATATTATAAAAGATATCGCTATTTCTTTTATAATATCAATATGATATCAAATTATTGAAATCTGCTTAAACGCTTTCTTTGGATTCTGATTACTAAATTGATATCTTGTAGGTAGATCTTGGTTTAGTGCATCTTCTATTTTCTCAAAGGTTGAGGCCTGGTAGAGGAGCGCTAAGTCATCTGCGTATGAGAATTTTCTAGATAAGGTGGCAAGCAAGTCGTGTGTGTATAAATTAAATAAGATCGGGGCAAGGACTTAATAAGAGTATGAGAATCATCACCGGAACCTTGAAAGCTACTCCCACTCCCTGGCTCTCCACGCTTTCCAACATCCCTCCACCTTCTATCCGACGGAAAGCTATTCTCTACAAAGATTGGGAGAGAATCCAAAATAATCCTTCTCTGCCAATCCATCTGGACCTATCATCATATAATCCCAATAGACTAAAGTCCCGTCATCCACCCTGGCTTCCCTTCATCACTTCAAATCAAACTGCCAAAGACACATCTACATTATGGCAGGAGTTTTGGTCCCAGACCTCACCTCTAAATAATCATCTGATTGAGAATCCTTGTATTCATGTTCCTGGTTTCCATCTTCCTCGCCACTTGTGGTGCAAGTTTAACCGCATTCGCACTAATACGGGTCGCTGCAATGCCTCACTTTTCAGATGGAATATTGCTTCCACACCAAATTGTGACTGCACCCTCCAATCCATCTCCCACATTTTAAATGACTGCCCACTCCATCTTCCTCGCCACTTGTGGTGCAAGCTTAACCGCATTCGCACTAATACGGGTCGCTACAGTGCCTCACTTTTCAGATGGAATATTGCTTCCATACCAAATTGTGACTCCACTCTCCAATCCCTTCAAACCATCTCCCACATTTTAAATGACTGTTCAGCCAGAAGTTTCCAAGGAGATCTGATTGAAATCCACAATTTGTCCAATGCTGCTCTGAGATGGCTTGAATCTCTGGACTGCACTTTATGAACCAGGTCTCGTCCCTTGCTTCTGTGTCTTGCCACTTTGTCACCTTTTTGTATTGCTGTATTCTTTCCCATACGAATAAATAAAATATCTTGTAGGTGTCATGTATACATGGTCGCGGCTCATCTTCCATTTTGCGATTTTTGTGCGGAAAACAATATACTGTATATTCTAAATTTATAACTAACTTGGGAATACAGCATCCGATTTCTCAATCCAACTCGAAGATGATGATTTTTGCCTTTTTTCTAAACGCGTATCAATGAAAATATTCGCGCATTTCTTGGGAATAGGAAATTTTCTTCAAACACGATCACCGAGAAAATATAAAAGCGCGTAAAACGAGTACGAATTGTACAGTATTTTGAAGTAAATGGAGATCACTTTTAGTAAAATTTGTTACAAGCATCATGAAAAATACTCAAAATTTGTTTTAGTTCTCACTTTCTATTCTAAAATTAAAATAATACAATTTGTAATGAAATATATGTTTACATTTATTTTATTTAATTCATCATAAACAAATCCATTATCCATATAAGGTGATCAAATCGTGTAGGACTAATCGTGTATATTCTAAAATCCTTTTAGAACATCGTCATCGCATTATTATATGCAATTAGGAATCACTGTTCAGTGCTACAACCTAGCACAACCATTTTTATAAATTTCTTGAGATAGGCATTGCAGAATTTTGATGCCCCGTCACACGAGTTAAACAAAATTGTATAAAATTTCCGAAAAATTCTCATTTTGAAAATTATTTCATTTTTCAAAATTAATAAAAAATTCGATTAATTTAATATAAAATTTGAAAACAAGTTGCAATTTCTTATTTTTCAAATATAATTTTATATGCGGAATATGTAAATAGAAAATGTTATAAGTACAAACTGTTAAATGTATAAAAGAATCACATAAACAAAATTTTCAAATGTGTAAATACTGATTATTTACATCTCAAAAGTCATCATCATTATAGAGACAACAATAATATATTTTTAGTATATTTATAGTTTTATTTGAACAAATTATTTAAAATATTTTTATATAACAAAAATTAAAACCAAACAGATATTGTGTAATTAAAATCAATAAAGTGATAATTATTTATAATTGTCTTAATAAATTATATTTTGTTTTGTTTTTGGAAATGATCTTTAAACACGGAATTTATATTATAATTCCGTCATCAAATTTTGAAAAATTTGATATATACACTGAGGAATCTTTTAACGTTTCAGTTCAGTTGAAATTAATATTGTTTTGATTTTATCAAATCTGTAGTTGATAATTAATGTTTATTTATTATGCACTTATTCAGCAATTTTGTCAGATTTAATATATTATAGAAAAGAAACACTATACTAATAATTTTCTTTTACTTGTCCTCCTTTGTATTTCAAGTCTTCATTTCGATTCTTAAACTATGAATAAGTCATTAGTATGTTTAGTTGCGATAATGTGATTCCTATGACAATTATAGATAAGCGTGCTATGCAGAAGGTGAAAGCTCCTCTTTCTGTTTGCTCAAAGACAGTTCATTATTTGAGAAAGTAGCATTTATGCATATAAATATTTCTCCTGCAAACATCGTCTACATTGTTGATATTTTCTATAGGCCTACGCATATATTATACTGTAAATAAATTTATGTTTAAAAAAAGAAATATATAAAAACATTTAAATTTGCAATTATTTTCATTTTTAATCTGTTTGTGAAGATGTCAAATTAGATACTTGCTACCGGCGCCAAAAATCTAATTACACTTCTGGTTGTCACTTTAATTCAATGTGCCATGAACAGTATACACTTTTTTTTTGTTTCGCTAGGAGGATTATCTTTTCATTTTTAATCTGTTTGTGAAGATGTCAAATTAGATACTTGCTACCGGCGCCAAAAACCTAATTACACTTCTGGTTGTCACTTTAAATCAATGTGCCATGAACAGTATACACTTTTTTTTTTTTGTTTCGCTAGGAGGATTATGAGAAACAAAATTTAAACTTCATTAATAATATCATGAAATATGATAGTTGATAGAATTATTCTTTTTGATAAATGTTTGTTTGCATTTATTGAAATGAAACTGTTTATTAGAAAAGTTTTAAACTTGATATCAGAATAAATAAAATTGCATTGCTTTTTCTTTGTTCGATAACTATTCTTATTCTGATTAATTATAATTAAAATAGTCAAATTAATCTTATTATTATTATTCTCTATTATATATATTCATATTTTATTTTATTTGAGGAAAATTTTAGATACTTTTTCATTAACTCTTTATCAAAAATATTTTAGAGACTTATTAAACCATGGTATTTATTTTATATAGTCTCTCCCGATTATTAACTTGTTTTTACAGTAAAAAATTTAACATAAAATGGACTGTTTGATGTTCTAATAACAGAAAATATTGTATTAGAGAAAAGTGAATAATATGCAATTCTTTTATTATACTGTATTTAAAAATAAATATATATAGACTATGATGTGCAATACCTTAATAGTTTTACATATAATTGATTATTGAGCATCATTTTCTTCTAGCTGAAAAACTTATAATGACTGTTTATTACTGTAAAATTTCCAAACTGATCTAATAGTTTTTAATTAATTGGAAGTTAATATGAAATTTAAAAAAATACTCTATATATATTTAATGTTTATTAAATTCATTCGAAGAAATTTTAAATTCAATACTAACTAATTTTTTCACATTTTTAACATTGAGAATTTGTTTCCAATAAAACTTCCTCCACGAAAAAAATTTCGAGCGCTTTTATCTCAAATTCGGCAGTATATTTGATAACTTCAGATTAAAAAAAAAATTACTATCAAAACAAAAACAATTAGATTCAAAATATGAAATTTAACTTAAAACTGAAGTCATCTACTCCGTTATTTTAAACCAAACTGATAATTTGATGCGATTATTAAGCAATTTTTTGTAAACATAAATAAGAATAATTCATCAAATTATACTAAAAATCAAAATCTTAACGATAATGTTAGTGATAATAATATTTCATATAATATAAATTTACTAGGACATATAAATTAAATGATAGATTAATCCTCTTATATCTGACTCTGCTAGATGATGTGAGCAGCATCTAACCAGAATTTATATTCTCAATGCCATACTATTCATTTTTAAATAATATAGCCATATTCTATATTATTTACCTATTCCATAATATCTTGATATATTTCTCAATATTAATAAATATAAAATATTGAATTTAAAGTTTTAAAATACAGTACGTTACTTCCGTA